>VYZU01087960.1:0-29152 GCA_013401355.1 Ceyx cyanopectus | reverse complement strand
CAGTTTTTCCTCTGCCATGCCCCGCAACGAGCCAGCAATTTGGAACTCATTGCCTCCTTGTGTCCGGGCACAAAGTGTGGGGGATTCAGAGGTGGCTGCCATTAGCCAATTGACTTACTTGCAGAGCCTCACCTTAGCACAAATGCCAAATATTCTCACTGGCTCAGGGCTCGTTAACATTGGATTGCAGTGCCAGCATTTGCGGACTCTTTCCTTGGCCAACCTGGGCATGATGAGAAAAATGGTCTATCTGTCTGCTCTCATGGACATGCTGAAACACTGCAAGTGTCTGAGAGATCTCAGGTGAGGGGCTGCTGCTGCACGTCTCCACTGTGCTTGTGGATCTCCCAAAACGTAGCGCATGGTTTGTTGTGGCTGGTGTTAAAACCACTTGGGTGTTCCTGTTCTGGTCAAAAGTAGCTGCAAAGGCTTGAAAACTGTGTTTTCCTTCCTGATTTGTGAGGAGCAGATGGCATCGTGTGCTGTCCTCAAGGGTGCAGGGTGTAACCTTCAGTCTGTGTTTTAAGAGCAAAAAGTTTTTGTGCAGCTGCCTTCCCTTCAGATAAGGAAGAGTGGCTGCTGCCTGTCAGGCCTAGGNTGTTAAAACCACTTGGGTGTTCCTGTTCTGGTCAAAAGTAGCTGCAAAGGCTTGAAAACTGTGTTTTCCTTCCTGATTTGTGAGGAGCAGATGGCATCGTGTGCTGTCCTCAAGGGTGCAGGGTGTAACCTTCAGTCTGTGTTTTAAGAGCAAAAAGTTTTTGTGCAGCTGCCTTCCCTTCAGATAAGGAAGAGTGGCTGCTGCCTGTCAGGCCTAGGAGAAGTGCTACATGCCTTTGCTGATTTGTTGGCTTTGTGTGCATATATGTCTCTTAAATTTCTAGGCAGGAAAAGTCTCCTGCAAGGTCTAGACAATGTAGAGTTGTCCTTAGGTTTCCCAGTGAGAAAAGTCTGGGAGACCTTACTGCAGCCTTTCAGTGCTTTGAGGGGCTTGTCAGAAAGATGGGGACAGACTTTTCATCAGGGCCTGTTGTGACAGGACAAGGGCAGATGGTTTTAAACTAAAAGAGGGAGATATAGAATGGAGAGAAGGAAGACATTTTTTATGTTGAGGGTGGTGAGACACTGTCCCATGTTGCCCAGATTGGTGGTCAGTCCCAGAAATATTCCAAGTGAGGTTGGCCAGGGCTCTGAGCAGCCTTCTCTAGTTGCAGATGTACCTGCTCAGTGCAGTGGGGGTGGGACTAGATGGCCTTTAAAAGTGTCTTCCCACCTAAACCAGTCTATGATTCTATTATTTTTCTGCCTTTGGTTTGTATTAAAATCTTGCCTCTATATTTTTTTTTGTTATTTTGTTTCTTATTCTTGTCTTTACAGTATAATGAAAACATTCCAAGTTTAGAGTTTGTCCTATAGATGTTCCATTTTTTTTGGTAGGATCCTTTAGATCCTACCAAGGATCTGATCCTAGAGTGCCCAGAGGAGCTTCACAGTAGCCAAAATGTGGTAATGAAAGCAAAGGGTGCAAACTGTGACTGTTTCCTTGCACCAGTCCTTATAACACAAGTCTTATAATTTGAGAAAGGTGCTTTTTAAATTATTTTTTTTCCCCCTAAATCAGCTTCTGTTGGTGAAACTGTTAGATCTGTCAGTTCAGCTGTCATTCTCTGTTCACAAAATGGGTCTAAAATGCCTCACAGTAGCAACAGCAAGGTCACTCCTATGATCACAAGGATCGTTAATGTGAAGAAAATTACTGCTCATCAGCTGAGCCTGGTGTTTGTGTGTGTGGTCCTGACCCATTGCAATAGTGGAGGAAGCCAGAGTGGCTAAAATACCTCAGGAGGGTTTACTTTTTCCACCATTTTCCATTTATAAAAGTCAAGGAGGGTGTTGGTCTCATATCCAAAGGATATAATCTGTTGGAACTTCAGTTGCCTTAATAGCTTGGGTAATGTGATGTATCTTTAACCTTCAGGAGAATAACCAGCTGTGGAAGACCCGGGAAAGGAGGGCAGGTTGTGCAGAGCTGCCTCACTCGGTCTAGGCCCTGCAGTTGGCAGAGGCTTTGAAATGAAGGCCAAGAGCGAGAAAGATGGAAGGCAGCACAGAGCCTCGAGTGAAGGAGGAACAAGTGTGTCTCCCAGTGACAGGGAGCGGTTTGATGTGAGCTGTCATTGTTCTTCCCCGAGTAAAGTCTCAGGCTTTATATAGGTTTAAGAGGATTTTAATGTTTATCACTTCCTCCTGATAATGTAGTCTCCTTTTCATTTGACTAATGCACTGTTGCTTCTTCTACCCCCATTTTTAAAAAAATTATTTTTCCCCTTCCTCATTTTCCAGGCTGAGAAGCTAATTTTAAGAGGATATTCCAAAGCAATGTTGTCATCTAGTGAGTGAAAGGCAGTACTGCAAGCATGGCTGTCTCAGAGATTAACCTAGAAACCCACTGCCAGGTTGCAGGAGATTCAGTAGTTTTTACCCTAAACTTAATCTTGGACCAATAATGCTATTGAAACATTGGAGAGACTTCACATTTCCTTAATTTCTAAGATGTCACCCAAAGCACTTGTGGTCTGTCAGGATCCCTTCAGGCAGGATTCCTTACCTGACCAGCAGTCACAGGCTGAGACTAAAACAGAATCAATCAATTAACAGGATTAAGTTGCTGAGATTCCCCTGTGTACCACGAAAGCCAATGCAGAGATTATCCAGATCAGGTTGGGACCTACAGCTTGTTATCACCTAACGGATTAACCTTCTTGGAGCTCTTGGCCTTGCTGACCCAGTGACTGGGACTCCCAAGTGCTCTCAAGCCCTGTATTAAATCTGCACTAAGCAGATGTTTTTGATGGTGACACTGGTCCTGAGCGGGTTCTGCTTCCTGCAGACTGGGTTTCTGTGAGGGAGTCATCCACTTATGCTGCTGTTGAAAACATACACCCCTTGTTGGGCAGGTGTGGCTTCACTGTGTTATTTTGTTGTCCTGTCTGGTCTGTGACAACAGATTGTGGACAGCAATGACAGGGGATCCTGGCTGTCTTCTCCAGGCCAAGTGTTTAACATAAAGGTTAGACTGATGATGGGATTGTTGGTGCTCTGCCATCCCCTGACTAGGGAGGGTTGGTTCTGGTCACTGTTGTTTCAGAGGCCCATGTTTTTCATGCCTGCTGCTCTTTAGGCAGTAAACTGAAGATGACCAGTTTGATGCACTGGAGCAGTAAGTCCCTAAATCCACATCGACTGCTTGGTGCATGTCAGGTAGCAACAGCCAGGCTGTGCTTGTAACAGGACCAGAAAGGATCTGCTGGTCAGACCTAAGGCTCATCTTACCCAACATGCTTTGTGGAAAACTTGCAAACACAGGGTTACTCGCTGCAGGCACTGGAATTCTGTGGTCTAGGGCCTTTCTGTCTGTCTGTATCATAGACTCACAGACTGGTTTGGGTTGGAAGGGACCTTTCACGGTCATCTCATCCAACCTTCCTGTAGGGAGCAGGGACTTCTGCAACTAGAGCAGGTTGCTCAGAGCCCCAGCCAATCTCACCTGTTATGTTTCTGGGGATGGGGAAGTGGCAATCTCTCTGGAAAGCCTGTGCCAGGGTCTCACCACCCTCAATGTACAATATTTCTCCTGGTATTTAGTCTAAATCTCCCTCTTTTAGTTTAAACTCCATGCCTTGTCCTGTCACAGCAGGCCCTGCTGAAAATATTGTGTCCGTCTTTTGTTACAGGCCCCCTTAAGTACTGGAAGAATCTTAGTCCTTTGCCACATGTCGTGCCAGAGTAACCAGCAAGAGAGGGCTGAGCTGGCAGTGCCGGGTTTGTTCTGCCACCCCACTGGCACAGGCAGGAGGAAGGTGATCGCGGTGTGAGTGAAGCAGGCGGCGGGGGACACTGGTTGCTCCGTTTGCCAGCCCCCCATGAATGTCCTGCCTTCCCTTTGGAGTGAAAGCGGGTTGCGCCTGAAATGCCCATTGACTTGGTTTTGTTTATTCCTGCAGGCTGGAACAGCCGTACTTCTGTGCGGGTGCCCAGTTCTTCCAGGCACTGAGTCATTGCTCATCTCTCCAGCGGCTTTGCATCGTCTCCCGGAGTGGGACTCTGCAGTCTGACGCAGTGATGTCATTCATGGCCACCTGCCTTGAGGTCGTCATGTGCCATATGTTTATGGGAGAATCTCTTACCGTTTGCAAAAATCTCCAGCAATCTATTGTCCGGAGGTGAGTGCAGAAAGGGGTTGATGTGGGATTTCTGAGGCTGTTGAAGATTTATCTCCATTTCCTTGCTTGCCAAGGTTTATATGGCTTGGAGCACTTGTTCCAAAAATCTAATAGGGACTGTGTAACTGCTTGGCTTATCAACTGGCCTCTTATTTTAATGAGTGAATCAGTGAAATATTTTAAGGTATATGAATTTTTGATACCGTTCCCACCCATGTTCTCTGCAGTTCTGTTGGCTGAGTTAAGTTTTGGTTGTAAAGCTCGATCATAAATCAAATGACACTTTTTGTATAAACAAAACATCTGCCGACATTTTAAGTACTGAGAGATTTGACCTTGAAGCTTTCCTCCTTTCCCACAAGTGACTAAGATAATTCTCTGTTCTCTAATCACTTGTAAATGTCACTTACTGATAATCCCCTGGCAGCGCAATTCAAAGCCTTTATAGGGTTGTTGGGAAGGTTTTTTTTTATTTGGGAATGTGTGTGTTGGGACAGTGGGGGGGTGGAGAATCGGTACAAAGTGCCTTGGCATGTTTGGCAGTTCTTAATGCATTTTGCTCGGCCCCTTGCAGTGTTCTGAGGCTCACGTGGTGGGAAACGTTTGTGTGTGAGCCGTGAACTGCATTTGAAAAGAGAGCTTTTAATTACGCTTGGCATTTTGAAATCTTATAATAGTGGCAGTCATCTTACAAAATATTTCCCATGCAACAGCCTTTCCATTATTGCTTTTTTTTTCTTTAAGGCTCTTTCTCCATCTTCAGTCTGTTTTCTTTTGTCACCTACTGTTGCTTTGCTCTGTTAAGCTCTAATAAAAATTTCAAATCACACAGCATTATTACTGCATCCTAAAGGGTACTCCTCCCCCCAAGCCTTTCTCCAGCTTCGAACTGACTTATTACGCTTGGCTTGTTTCGCAGATCAAATCCAGGGAGAGCCTATCAGCTACTACCAAACCACATATGAGATTGTTTGTTACTGACTCTAAAAGGCTCCATGTCCTTCTGGGATAGTGGTTGTTGGAAACCTCTAAGTAAATTCCTTATGATTTGACAAGGATTCTTCAAGTTTGTTTTTCACAGAGCTTCATATCTGTAAAAACATTTCTTGGTTGATTTCAGTTGCGCTTTGGGGATCCTTAGAAAGAACCAAAAATACACAGTTCCCATTATTTGTTTTTGCCCTCCTCTCGGAGTTGCCTTTGCAGCACTGGCCAAAATGTAAATGTCCACTTACTGAGCAGAAATGTGTGGTTCTGCAGTCTTTGCTCCTGCTTTTTCTCTGTCATGGATGGATTCTAACTACATTCTGTACCTCTTAATAATTTAAAACCTGGGAACTTTCCAAAGAGCAGCTGATGCCTCAGTGAAATGTTAAAAACTATTTTTATACTTAGTAACAGTTCTGGCTGTCATACTATTTTTCTTTTTTTTTTTTTNTTTTTTTTTTTTTTTTTTTTTTTTTTTTCATTTTATTAATAGAGACGTTCATATGAAACCAAGATTTTTTTTAAAGTTTTTTGGTTTTTTTTTTTTCCCCTGAAGAGAGCATCTGCTCCCACTGCAAATTCTACACCTGAAGTCATAATCCTCTGTGACATTGTAATTGGTGGCTCTGGAAACAATTTTGATGTCACATAAGATTATGACTTCAGGAGGAGGATAAGCAGTGGGAGCAGATGCTCTCCTAAGCAACAAAGATTCCGTTCTCATGCAACTGTCTCTAGTAATAAAATGGAAGGAACAAAATACAGAAAATTATGTGTAAGCAAAGCCTGGAGCCTTCCGTGAGCTGTCAGTGAGTCTTGAACCATGTGACTTTTCCAGTGATCCCATTCTTAGTCTTTCACATATGTGCCTTTAGCTGGGGTTAGGAATTGACTTTCTCTTGACTGCATTTTATCTGCTACTCCAAGGGCAAAGAGGGGTGCAGTAAAATCTGTGTGTGATCCAGTTCATTGCTTAAACCTGTGGATAAGGCTCTAATTCACACAACGTAGCTTCCTATAAATGTGCTGCTGGTGTCTCTTGAATTAATAATTCAAGATTTAAAATGGAAAAGCCCTTTGGGCAGCAAGTTTGAAGTTCTATATCCTTGTGCCTGAGTGAAATAAGGTGACATTCTTTTTTTTGTTTGTTTGCTTGGAATGTGTGCAGAGACTACTTGTGTGAGGAAAATGTGGAGAGTGGGTGGGAAGGAGTTGAGAGGAGGGAAGGCAAAGATGTCAGCCTATGTTTGCTCCCTTTCTGGAGCTAGGAAAATTTGATCTGCATTTCTCGGGTCACAGTGAGGGCTAAGGTTCCTGTCTGAGGGATATGGAAATGGTCTTGTTCAGGCTACGGGCAGCCTAATGATGAATGGATTTGGGCAGGGAGATAGGGACAATGTGACTTTCAAGGCATCCAAAAAGAGAAGAAATGTTGAGTGGGAACTGGAGAGGCCTAGGGCTGGGCAGGCACCAGTGGTTTGCTGCAGGTGGTAGAGCTGGGAGGTCTTGAAAATGCAATTTGGTGCAGTTCAATCCCTTTTTAGACTTGGATGCACAGGAGGGTTCAGATCATGGGACAGGGTGGGACCAATTTGGGGAGAACAGACTGGTTTCAGCAGTGAAGTTGTACAGGAAGATGGTTTATGTGCAGGGTGTGGTGTTGGGAACCTGGGTAATGCACCTCCTGCGTCACACTGATGGCTTGAAGCCTGAACTGATTTCACAAAACTTCCCCTTGACTGTAAACTAAGGGTAGTATTATGTATTTTGGTTCTACTGGCCTGAAAAGAGAGTCGTTCTCATGTCTGTCAGTCTTGTGACAGCTCTAAACAAGGCCCTGTAGTGTCCAGTTTTCCTGTGGGCAAATTTCTGGTCAAAGTTTGCTGCTATTTGAGACAGATTTATTTATGTATTTAAATCCTTAATAGCCTCTGATTCAGTTCTGCCTCTTCTTCTTGGTGGGTTTCCTTGCAAAACAGTCCTCATCTGGAGCCCTCATCAGCAACCAAGAGGCTTGCAAGGGCAAGGTCTCCTCTGAGCTGTAGAGTAGACTCTTTCCCTCTGGGCAGATAAATGATTGCAGTGTTTTTCTTTCTTCTTTTCTCTTCTCTTCTCTGTGAACAGGAGGGGTAATCTCCTTTATGGTTCAGGGAGAAGAAGGGCCTGGTGGTTCTACAGTGGGAGATACAGGTCTAGTGATCCATATCCACTCCCCTGATCTTCCTCTGATTTCACATGTGACAGTGGTTTAGTCTCAGTTTCTCTGTAAAATGACTTCTTCCCCCCCCCCCCTTATCACATGGTGCTCAGCTGCTGCCATACTTCATGTAGCAGCGGATCTAATGAGCACGGTGTTTTCCCTTCTCTGCTTGCACCCAAACTTTGCTCCAAGCACTTGCTGGTTTTGTTTAACTCTTCTGTTGAAACCACTGCAGTGGTAATTCCAGCAACACCAAAATACCACTACTCTTAGAGCTATAGTTGTTGGTTTGAGCGTGACCTGTTGCTGTGCAAAGAGGCTTCTTTGTAGGAAAGGGAGATTTCCTTCTCCCTGTTGGGATGAGTTGCTGTGCCGGGATGCTTTCTGAAGGCTTGCGGAGAGCTGTGTGTTCCAGGCGGAGGGGACGGATGGGGCTTGTTGGAGTGTTTTCCAGACTGTTGTTTTGTGAAATAAGCAGTAGATGGAGCTGTGACCCATGGAAGGTGTCCCACTGCTTGCTGATGCTTTGCATGCTAAATAATCGTATTTATACTCCTGTATTTCTCTGCTCCAGAAATCTTGCGGGCAGGGAATTTGGATGATTTCTGCACTGCACAGCTCCATGGCGCGGTTAGTGGGCACTTCACCAATGCGCAGGAGGAATTGCTTTCCTAGTGAAGCTTACCAGCAGAAAATAGGCTAGTAGAAGGGATGGGAAATGCTTTGGCAAATATTCCCTTGGCCTCAAGGACAGATTTTAATTTCTAGTGTGTTCCTTTAGAATTTTGTCGGGTTTAGCTTAAATGTTTAGAAGGCTCTTACCATTGTAATGATTCCAAGGACATTTCACAGGCTTGTGTTGTCTGGTGTTGTAAAGTCCTTGAAAAAACACCTTGGAAAAGATCATGAAAGCAACAATAAATAAAAAACCCTCAAAGCAAACAAAAAAAAAATCGTAGAGAGCAGAGTCTCTTTAGTGATTCTTCATACCTTGGGGAAAAGTGCCATGGCATGGAGGTGAGCTGTGATTCATAGAGATGCAATCCCAGTTAAACCAAGGTAGAGAGCGTGGTCAGGAAGCGAAAGATCATTATGCAGCTGCAGTGTGTTTTGGGGAGGTGGGTGAGTAACTGGGCTCAGCTGCTTGTTTCCCCCAAAAGCACTGTCATCATCTCCTAGGGTCCAATAGCTGCTGGGAGAAGATGCAGAGGGCTGGGGCTGGCTGGGGTCCTGGTGCATCAGCCACTGGGAGCTGTGAGGTTGGAGCAGGCAGTTGGTGGTCCTAGTTGAGCTCTCTGCCCCTGTTCCTGTAGCCATGGTGGCTATTTGTCTCCAGCAAATGGCTTTGTAAAGTCATTGTGTGAGTTGAGTGATTCTGAGGGTTAACCAGTGCTGAAAAGCATGGAGGATTTTACTGTTTTAGGACAATCTGCCTGTTCTGGGAATTCAAGATTCAGAGAAAGAGAAACACTAACTTAACCTTTCTTCCTTCTGCCTGTGTCAGGTGTGAGCACTGCTTAGTTTGAAATAACTTTCACACCAGGACTTCTGCAACTTTCCAGGAATAGCTTTTTCAGTCTCAATTAGATCCTAGTAGTCAAGCTTCTGTAGCATTAATGAAATTTTCCCTGCTTGTTTTTGTCCTTTAAGTTGAGACTCTTGACTGGCTCTTACCTTTTTCTTAAATTGCTGATTCCAGCATCCCTGTGTGGCTGTGAGATCCATGATGCTCACTGAAGGGATGAAGCACCCTCCTGGGATTCAGTTGCAGAAACAGGGTTTCCAGGTGGGAGCAAGGGGGTGAAACTGAGGATTTGGATAAGTGCTGAGCGAGACAGTTCCTCTCCTGGCATTTATCACAGGACTGACCTATCACAAATTAATTTCTGCTCACCTCAGAGCTGTTTCCCCCTCCCTTGTTTTTTTTTGCCCTCTATATATCCCTGTAGTATTTCTCTTGGCTGGCTTCTCACTGTGGGCTGGGCCTCAGAAAAGCCGTTTTGGGTAATTCTTTCCACTGGTGGGAGGCAGCCGTTGGGACAGGAAGCAAGTGCAAATCCTTTTTGAATTCAGCAGAGCCTTCCAGCGATTGTAGTGACACTGCAAAAAGATGGTATTACCACCTAGGGTTTAGTTGGTATTTTCAAGCTGTTTTTGCAACCTTTCACTACCTGCTCTTCCTTCTGACCTTGAAAAAGTCCCTCAGTGAGCTGCTGGATCCCTGAGCCAGCACAGGAACTGCCAGTCCCCTCCTCTAGCCTAAGCATGTTGTGCGCTCAGGCCCTGCATCTGATTCCAGAAGCCTTAATGTATCACTAGGCCAGTGTAGTGAATCATTAGCATCCTGTTCTAGCTTTCATTGTCTGTTTAATTTCCTGTTCTTGGAAACCCCTGAATCATTCTGTCACAGACTGAATAACAAACTGCATCCTTGTCAGCTTGCCTTACCCAAAAATTCCTTGGCGGGCTTGGCAAAGGCTGACTTTGCTTGAGGTGCGGCCCAGACACCTTTGCTTCTACCAGGGTTGTTGTTCATGGGCGGATTAAAATACTTTACAAGCCAGCACAGCTTGTGGGACCATCCCCAATCTGGCACGTTAATGTATCATCTTTTGGGGGTACTAACATACCTTTTTCTTAACTGCATTCCTGTGGTTGACCCAAATGGCTTGTTCTAACTGCTGGCTTGTGTTTTGAGCGGACTTCAGTCCTGGAACCTTCCTCAATGGGTAGATTGGTTTGTGCATGAAAACAGGTTTCAAAGAGTGTCCTCTCTCTCGGATGAAAAAATAATACTGGAATAATATTGGAATAGTACTGTCATGATTTTTCTTCATGAGGGTGTAGAAGGCTGAACGGAAGCATTAACTGCAGCTTTAAAGCATTTCCATAGTAAAATAAATCTAATTGAGCAGTTATTGCTGTAGCTTTTTAATTTGTGGAAGAGATTAGGAAATAACTTTCAGCTTGCTCTGGAAGAGCACTCCCCTAGGACGTGTCCTGGGCGCCCTGGCATTGCTCTGTGGGTTCTTATTCCCTCCCCCTCTAATTGTCCAGTCACATTTGACTGATGCAGAGTTCAGCTGGCAAAACAGTGTAAGAATGTCCATCTGCAAGTGCATTTGATATAAACCTCAGTTCACAGTAGAAGTAGTGGAGTGTCATTCATGCCTTGCAGAGAAACCACAGCAGAGAGATGTAATTTGCTTCTACTTGGGATGAGTCTGATGTGTATTGCTTCTTCTCCATGACACTGTGCAGTGGCAGAGGATGCTGCATTAGAGATAATGGGAGAGCTGGCAGTGTTGTGTGTGAAGGGCTTCCAAAGTCTCATCTACACCCCTTGGAGGTTGTAGTGATGAGACTTGAGGTGAAGGGAAATAACAGGTCTCGGGAGAATGCCGGTGTAGACACGAGCGGATGGAACACACTCCAAAAGGAAAATCTTTCATGAAGGGAATATCTCACTGTGTGGAGTTAAGAGCAACCTGAGGATTCACAGTGGCTTTCTCAGGAACTTCTGAAGACTGTTTCTGAGGTTAGGAAATGAAATCTCAGTGCTGGTGCTGTGGTAGGGTTGGGAGTGAGAATAGCACTAAGGAATGGATCCCCTTTAGAGTCAGCATGTGGAGGCTTTGGACCCCTCGTGAGAGACTTCTGAGGGATGAGTGAGGTACAAGGGTCCTCCCTGCTCACAGAGGAGGGGGTCTGGGGGAATCCCAATTTTTGCTGTGGCTGAAGATGCTATGTAGAAGCTTCATTTTACGCTGTTGGCAATAACAATGGCTGTGAGCAAGGAGAGCTTTTGCAACTCCCTGGTACTGAGCTTGGGGCACGGCCAGTGGAACAGATTTTAAGTACATATCTGGCCTTCCCTGAGAAGACAAGAAAAGTGTGTGTGTTGGGTCATGCCACTTGTCAATTGATCCAGTGTGTCCTGGCACTTCCTCCATTCCACTGTGCTGTACTTCAGGGATGGGAGTTTCCAGCTAGGTGAAGCTTGCAGAAGGACAGATGCTACATTTGAACTCTCAGGTGCTAGTTGTGCGGTGAAAGCAGGCTCATGCTGCATCTGGTATGGGATTCACAGGGCCTTGTGAAAGAGTTGCGTACGTGGCAAAAAGCGAGTTGGTCTGAATTCTCTTCTCCTGGGAAACTTGTGCCCCTCCAGCAGCAGCTCACCAGGCTGTGGGGGAAGTCTAAATGGAGTAGGGAGAAGGTGTGTGACTGCAGCAGAGATTGGTTTGCCTTTGTGAGAGTTGTGCAAACCAGAGTCTGTGTCTGCTCTGTCCCCTCTGTGCTCCATTCCCCCAAATCAAGCTTCTCCTGGTTTCCTTCCTTACTTGCCTTCTCTAGAGCCTCTTTTCCCAAAAGTTCATCTCTGGAGTTAAAAAAATCTGTCTGTGATCCACTCCTGATACCCTGTATATCCTTGGTTTATCTGGTGTGTGCTGCTTTTGTCACCAGCACTTAATTACACCACCTTGTGTGCACTTATTCCTGCTTGCCAGCATCTGTGAAGTTGGATATGCTGAAAGGTCAGTGTGGCATAGGGCCTTTCTTAGGTTTCTCTGGAAACCTTGAGGGCAAAGACACTCTTCAGTCCCAAATCCTGCCTTGTCATTGCCTTACCAGTAAGGGAAGGTAAGACTGAGCAGCACCTAAAGCAGTGGAGATGTTCTCTTCTGGGGTCTGTGGTGCAGGGAGTTGCAGAAGGGCCATAATCCATCATTACAGGCTGGCTGGTGAGATGTTTTGGGCTGCCCTTTAGCGCTATAAGCAGGTGAAGTCCTGGGGACTCGTGGCCTCCCTAGAGGTATGTCTGAAAACACCCACTGGAAGTGTTTGCCAGGAGATAACTGCATTCCAGGGAGGGCTCTTTTTGTCTTACTAAAATAGAGGAAATCTGATCAAAGTGCAGCCTTGCTTTACACTTTTTCTTTTTGACTTTGTCCCTGACCTACATATTGGATCATGCAATGCTGGTTGGAAGTAATTGAGACTATAGTGTTAGGCTATTTACCAAGCTGTTCACTTGAAAATAACCTGACTGTGTCCAGTCCACACCTGTTCTGGGATAATTTTGGAGGAAAGTAACAAAGCGCCATTAAACCTTTCAGCCACATGCAACCTGTTCCAGTATCTAACTATAGCGTGAGGTTATCTCTCTGCTGATACCAGAAGGAATCTGTGACACAGGATGAGCTCTGCTTTTCATTTCCCAGCATCATGGGTGATTCTAGGCAGCTGCTGAAGCCAGGCCTGATATGTGTCCGCATCCAAATGGGGACACTTCAGAGACCTCCTTGTAGAAGTTTCTGCTGGGTAGTTGGGGGGGAGGGGGGGATGTATTTTCTTTGTTATCCTACTGGTTGTTTCTGATTAAAGGATCTGTTACGAAGGGGCTGCTGCTAGTCAGTTGCCTAGAAAACTTGCTTTCATTTAATTAATCATGATGAGTTTAGTCTGGAGATTTTGTAGGAGAGAGCAAGCAAGCATATGCTTGGCTTCTTTCCCGTGCAAAAAAACCCAAAGCAAGACAATAATTAACAAAAACCCAACCAAACAGAGTTTCGTGTCTGAAACTGCAGCTCCTTTGTCTCCCCAGGTCGACATCCTCCTCTGTCCTTCGGGTTTGAATTTTACAAGCCATGTACTAGCAGAAGTAGATCCAGTTTGAAGTCCATCCAGGTGTGGAATGAGGAAAGAACCCTCAAGAAGATTACAGGAGCTATTCTGCAACTCATTAACTCCATCTCTTCTACTTCTTGTTATCTCCTCCCCCTGTGCCCGGGGCCTTTCAAACTAGTGCTCTAAGTACTTCTCACTTAATCTAGCCCACCTGGACAGGTGTAGGAAGAAAGGAATTGCCTTTCAGGGAAGGACTAAAAGAGCAGAGATTGCAGAGGGAGTTGCTTTCGGGAACTGCTAATCCCAGTTTAACATTATGACAGCTGCTTGTTAAAATCAGGGTGGATTTTAAGAGGCAGTTAAAGGAGAGGCACGTTTAGCTGAGAATAATAGTGAACCACATGCATTTGATTTTTTTCTTCTTTTTTTTTTTTTTTTTGTCCTTAAATCATGCAAATTGTACATGGAAAGAATTCTCCAGAGTCAACTTGCTGGGTTTGGAATTTACAAGGTTTGCAATAGCACAGCTTCCTGTTGAGGAGGGGAGAAAATGACAAAGCTTTCTTTTTTTCTTTTATTTATTAGTTAAGATAAAGTTCAAACCTCTCCTATAAACCCAGTGTCTTTGGAAGGTGTACTTACTGTGGTGGGGTTTTTAAGTTGTCCTGGTGGTAGATTGTGATGTAAACTTGTCTAGGCTCTCATTTTTATAGCTACGTGTAAAGGCTGCTTATAAAGTACAGTTCTGGAGAGGGTGAGAAGGTAGTGTGCAGATCTAATTTGGGAGAGTCTGTATACAAAGAAAGAAGCAGAGGTTTCTTGGCTCTGGGGAGATGGCTGTTTCTTCTAGCTGAATTTCAGTAAACTTGGGTCTATTAACATGATTTTCTCTGTAGGACTGTGGTGTTGGATAAGAAGCACAAATTGCCGAGGCAGAGGAGGGACTATCAAAGAGCCATTTGCTGTATTTTATGTAATTTTACTGCAGACTTTACCAACTGCCTCCCCGATCAGCGATTGTTTGCCAGTTGATACCTTGTAGGCAGTGCTGTGGAAGTGAGGAACTGCACAGCTTGTCCACAAGCCCCTAGATCCACTTGAGGAGCAGTGTCCTTCTCCGCCAGCCCTTTGGCACAAGGCGTGAAGGGCAGGTCTGTGATGCAGAAAGATAGAAAATTGCCCTGGGTAGTTTTGTTGCTGGAAATCCTTGGTCCTGCAACTACTTCAGTATGGTCAAATTAATGTAATCCCCCCAGAATGAGCAACTAGTCTTGGCATGGGAGTTTCTGTGCTACGTTTTTGGCAGCTCTACTCCAAGTCATGCCTGGTTGGGGAGGATCCTTTCTGTCTTCCTGGAAATGCCAACTCCTCGTGGCCTTTTCTTCATCTGGTTGTGTTGCTACCTGGGATTTTCCTGTGTGTTTCCAGCAGCTGAATCTCCACCCATTCCCTGTCTCACAGAAGTCTCTCAGTTTCAGAGCTAGAGATGAGCTGGGAATTTTCCAGACACGCGTCTGTGTAAGAGAAGTTTGTTGAGCAGTGAACTCCTCTGTCGACCCAACACAACTTGGTTCAGCCTCAAGGGACTTATGCTGCCAGTTTGACTTTGCCTCCTTTACTGTGATAATGAAATGGCCCTTGTCACATGGCTCAGAGGAAGCATCTTGGTGTCATGGAGCTAATAGTCACAACTCTCTATCTTAAGGATGTAACTCTTAAGCTGTAGTATAGCTTGCCATTACTCCCAGCTTTAAAAAACTGATCTCTGGTTATGCTACACTGAATAACACTATTTCTCTTCCCCATTCTCTTCCTCACCAGGTTGCTGTCATGTAGAGTACTCACTGATGAAGGCTTGGGCTTGATATGGTTCAGTATAAATGGCTGTAACCTTTGCTGTTCTCTTTTTCTGCTTTGTTCTCTTCCTTGCTGACAAGGTCTGGGATGTGTGTGAGAAGGCTGACCCAGTGGTATGATGGTGGCGAGAAGAGCTGGGAGGGTAGGAGAAGAATCCAGGTTTCTCTAAGCAGGCAACCAAAAGACTGAGGCTATAGATTCAGGAACTGGAAGCTAAAATTGAAGTGACAAACAGGGTTATGGTTTGGGCAAATTCCTGTGGTGCCAAGACAGGTTTTCTGCAGTTTGGAAGGAGACTGCAGAGTGAGTGCGAGTGTGTGTGCACGAAAATTGAAATGTTTATCTGCAGATCTGAGTTTTCTAAACTTTCCTGTGCTGTAATTGCAGAGTATAGGCTCTGTTTGCAGAGCAGCCCAGCCTGAAGTGATAATCCCAGGCTCAGCCCTGAGGGAATGCCTGGCACTGCTCTGGCCTGATTTTCTCAATGGCTCTGCAACTTGCCACTGGTTTGTCACTGAATTGTTACCTCTCTGCACCTTTCCCAGTTTGGGTAGAGCTTTTAGGATCTCTGGTCCTTTAAGAATACCTCTAGGTTGTGATTATTTATTCATTTTTTAGAACTTTCTCCTTCTTCCCCATGTTAGACCCAATTTGGCCTTGTGTCAGCTCAGTGGACTTTCTGAAAAGGGGTGGAAGCCCAGCCTGCCCTCCTTGCTGACACAGAGAGAGGAGAGCTGCAGACCTTGGCTTCCAGCCTCCTTTGAACTTGCCCCCACCTCTTCCTTGCCTCCACTGCTGCTTGATCCATATCCAGATAGTCCCTCATCTTGCACTGGAGAATTCAGATTTTTCCTCTGCTAATAACCTGTGTCTGATTTAGTTTCCAGGCAGACCGCCCTGCGTTAAATGTCGTCATTTTCCCTTTGCTTCACGAGGACTTGACAGAGGTCATCAGAGATGTCCCCATGCGGCACTTGGATGAAATTACCTTGTTTAAAAGCAGAGTGGCTGAGGAACCTCCCAACTTGTGGTGGTGACTGTTGCAGCATGGAAAGGACAGGCAGCGCAAACACATGAAATAGCTTCTTGTTGGCCTGGATTCCCCACCTCCATCTCCTGGCCACCTCCCCGGATGCTGTACAATCACTTTAAATAGGTGCAATTGCAAAATAAAAGAAGCTGGTCCTTTGTGGTGGGGAATCATCTATTGGATATTGCTTGCATCTAAAAGTCCTGTCTCAAAGGCTTCTGGAATGTGATGAGTATTTCCTTGCAGTTAATCTGAATTGTTATTTTACTGAAGTTAAAGGTAAGAGAAACGGACTTGACGATGCTCTTTCCCTGTGTCACCTGGTGTGTTTTCTAAGGGCCCCTGTGTACTTTGGCCGTGTGCTTTGTGTTATATTGGTGGACATAATTCTTTGCTTCAGTCTATTGTGGGCAAAGTAGAAAGCCTAAGCCAGCTAAGAGGCACAAAAATGTGTTCCTCAGTTGAAACGTATCACATCTTCTCTATGTTACAAACACTCATTTGTAGTCACACACATGCAGTCATGGCTATTTAAAGGGTTTTCTTGGATTGAGAAGTACCACAAGGACTCCTATTTAAAAAAGTCATTATTTTTGAATAACAAATTCAGATCACTAGCGCCACAACCGTGGCATGTTCTTGCTGATGCTGTTTCCATCAGTCTGGTAGAAGAAGTTCTCAGCTCTTTTGGAAATCTTTGTCCTAGGGTAGATTGTACCTACAGTGACTAAGTTGAAGCTCAGATCTGATTTTAAATGCAGTTTGTCTTGCAGTGTAGACGGAAATGTAGTGTTCCAGTTCTGTCCTTAGATCCCATGCCTTGAGCTCATGCTAATTTTAGAGATGTTATAAAGTATTTTTACAGTGTGATTTTTCAGTCAGCTTCTCTATTCCACAGGACTTCCTCAGGCATCAGTAATGGTCTGGATCACTTTCATATTGCCTTATTTACTGAGCACTTTTGAAAGCATCAGACAGCTGTACCAAAAGCCAAGTTACGTGTTCCTGGAGCTACTTTTCTGGGTGGCACGTGGATTTCCCTTCTGCTGGAGTACTTTGTGGTAGCACACTGGACCTGTCTTCTGCAAGGCAGCTATCAACCAGAGCTGCCGGACTTCACCTCAGCACTCCCTGATGTGCTGAGCAGTGCTTTTCATGGGAAGCCCAGTGTCGTCCATGGACAGTGTCCCCCTTTTCTTGTTGGCATTTGCTACTTGAGATGCCATCTCCCAAATGGTGTTCTGCCATCAGTGATTGATAGGAAGCCTGGTCTGATGGGATAGATCCGAGAGCAGAATGCACCTCATAGCTTCAGAGGTTCCCTTCTTACCCCTCAGTCAGGTGTGAAGCTGCCTGGAAATGTGTCTTGCTGGTGTAACTCTTGAGCCAGACTGAGGCAGCTCTTGTGCTTGGACAGGTTACAGCGTTAATGTTAATAGGTTAATATGTAAATGTTAATATGTAAATAGGTTACAGCAGGTTAATGTCAGCCTTCTACTAGCACAAGTCTATGCATTCCTAAAACTAACTCCTGCACATGTTTGCCCTCTGGCCTCTTTCTCTCCCTTCCCCACTCAGGACAGGGTGCCAGCAGTGGTCTCCAGTTTGCAGCTGGTATCAAGGTGGTGCGGCCAGCTTGTGCTCCTCTGGGGTTGGCCACAACTCAGCTGCCATCACTTTTGAAGTATCTGAGACTTGGCCTCAGGTCAGACACTGTTCGGTTGAGTGAGAGGAGCTGGTGCCCAGTTCTTGGCAGACTGCCACTGTTTTTTCTCCTGCTTTCCGGATGAGGTCGTTCTTTCTATCTCTTGTCATATTACTCACCTGTTGGAATCCCTCTCTCCCCCTCCAGCATCTCTTTTCTCTCTTTCTCCCTCGCTGCAACAAATAAAATGTATTTTTTGTCAGGAACGTGAGATACTGCTCAGTCCAGTTCAGACCACTTAGCTCTGCCTTGTTTGTGACCAAGTTTCTTTCCCAGAATAAATAGTGTTAGTCAGTGAGTGTTTGCAAATCTGCTTCATCCTCCTTGGGTAAGCATTTTTAAAGTTGATTTTCTACTCCTTGTGCCTCTAGCCTTAGGGCAGGGTAGAGGTAAGGCTGAGGGTATGAAGGCAGCTCACTGATGCCTAAGGGGACCTGTTTTGTCCTCTGGTGGAATCCCAACATTTCACAGGAGCCAAACCCAAGCCATTCCCACCCTCAGAAGGGACATCCCTTCCACATAGCTGTTGTGGCCCTGGCAAGAGTTTAGCAGAAGCACCAGCTCCTGTCCTGCTGGAAAACCAGGGTTGGGGGACAACTGTACATTGCCTAGCAGTGGTGTTAACCCTTTGATCTTGGGGGTTAGAGTAACTTGGTGAAATGTGTTGTACCTTTTGCTTGGCAAAGTGATGCCCATGTACCTTGTGTCTTGCTAGATCAGGGCAGGAAATTGAGCATGTCTATAACACCATCATTCTGTTGCCTGAAGTATGGTGTTTAGACATCTGCATTCAAATAAGCGGGACAGAAGTCCTGATGCAAGTGTTAACCAATTATCAATGGGATAGGAAAGGTCACCCACAGGTAGTAAAGATAGCACCACAAATAGTGATAAAGAACTAGAAACTTCTTCCACCCCCAACTCTAGGCCAATGCTTGATATCTCTACTACAAATCCTCTTATGGTGAATGAGAATTTCCGCTGCTTCTGCACTCCAGGCAGGATTCACCAGATGTTAATAATGTGCTTATTTTCTCTAAGTGCTATTTTGGCATCGGTGTTAATTACAATTTATATTCTGCAACATTTACACTGGGAAAAGAACCCACCCTAATAGTCCCCAATTGGCAGAGCTGGGCTATTAAACACAGCACCATATGTTGTGAGCAGAGCAATATATGGGTTTCGGAGCCCGCTCAGCGCTGAGACTCTGGCGTGCAGTGTTCGAGGAGGAGAGAACAGAGAGATGGGTGGTTTGTTCTGGCTTATGCTTAATATTAAATCCCCTTGCTTTTCTCTGGTCTCTGCCCAGAAATCTTCCTCCCACTATTCTGTGAGCATCTAATGAGGTGATCTCTGAGCCTGCTGATGCCACTGTCCGTAGTCTAAAATAAATGAATTCAATTACAAAAGGTGCCCTTCTCGTGTGGACTGCATCTGCAGGATTCCCAGTCCCTGCTGGCATCTTTCACACTGTGCTCCAAATCAGAGCTCCTGCCTTTGAAGACTGCAGAAGAAATCTTTGCTTTGACACCTGGGAGAAGGATGTTCTGGGACAAGTGCCATTAGTGTGTAAAATCAGAAGTTGTTTGCTGCTCTGTTAATGTCCAAAGTCTTGTTTTGCAAAATGGTATTTAGTTCCTGCTGGCTTGGGTGTTCTAGACATAAAGAGTGACGGTGGTTTTGGTGGGAGGATTTGGTGGGGCTAAGTCATCAGTGTTTTGGTAGGTTTCTTAGGACCACAGGCTAAAGAATTCTTTCCTCAGCTGTTTTTCAAAGCTGATTTTGTGCTCTCTGTAGAAAATGGCAGCATATCCACTGCTCAGTTTGTGAGGGAGGCTGTGTGGCAACATCTGAGCTTGGAGTGCAGTTGCTTGGCTGTCTGGGAGGTGCTTCTGCAGGAGGAGAAGTAATGGGAGTGAAAAGAGGCAGGGTAGGACTATATCGTGGACCTCGTGCTGGAAGCCAGACACTCACTGTGAGACTTGGCCTCGGTTTCCCCACTTGTGAGAGGTGAGGAGGGTTCCCCCTCACTTGCCCAGGGAGCTGTGGGGGTGTCAGACACTCTTCCACCCAGGTGAGGTGGGAGGAGAGAGCAGGGCTAGGGCTGCTCTTGCAGGCTGACGGTAGCAGAGCAGCCATCTTGCTCACTTCAGTTCCCCTGGCTACCTGCTCCTCAGCTGAGTCACCTGAGACAGTCCAGGGAGCAGGGCAGGACCTGTCCCTTCACCCTCCTGATTTTCAGAGGCAGGGAAGCTGTAAGGGAGCAGGACCGGGCATTGTGAGGTGCTGGGAACTTTCTCCCAGCAGTCCTTTCTTAGGATGGAGTATTGTCTATGGCCGCAAGAGTGTGTGGCATCTCTGTTTGCAGAGTTCATGGGTGCAGAAAGGGTGTTTCATCTGTCATCCCCCCTTAGCCAGTCCCAGCAGAGAGCGTCCCACCAAAGCTTCTTGTTGCCCGCCTGCGGGAGAGCTGCGCGGAAGCTGTGCTGGGCACTGCAGAGGCAAATCTGCCACTGCGGCTCTCCTGCCTCTGATGAGATGTGCCGACAGCCGGGCTACTCTGGCAAGAAAATCATTTCCATAGAAACCAATTGGGATGTTGTACAGGGAATAATGATTAATAGTGAAGGGATGTTGCCTCAGGCCCTTTTCATTTTTTAGGGGGCAGCAAGGGATAAGCTGGAGCACAGGTGGGGGGATGAGCAGGCTCAAAACTAATGGAAAGCATTCCTTCCATTAATTTCCAGGGGCAGCTTCCCCTCTTCTCCTCCTCCCCTGCCCCCCACTGTTGCTTCCCAGCTTTTGTCAAATTTTCAAAATGGCTAACCTGGTTAGAAATAATCATAATAATAAAAAAGGATGGATGAGGTCTGACTACTAACATTGTTGCTGTTAGCAGCAGGATTTCAGCCATAAAACATGAAGCAAGGGAGGCATTGACCTTTCCGCTGTTTGAAATGAATGGAGACATCAATATCTATTGTTTTGTGGCATTGACCTCTGATGCTCTCGTTTCACCCTCCCCCCCTTTTTTTTTTTCCTTCATTTCCCCCTGACACTCAAGGAAAGGGGTCAGTTTGTACCATCTATTGATCCCGATTTTACTTGATGATAGGGAAATAATTAGAATTTTAAAGATCTCTGCTGTATGCTGGTGAAATACAGACAACGGCCAGGCATGCTAAGCCCCCACTTCCTGCATTGCCTTGTCCCTCCTTTTCCTTGTAGAGATTCAAAGCTCTGAGATCTGAGGGAAGGCAGATCAATATCGGTTTAATCATGATGGGGGTTTTATTTCAGGTTTTTTTTTTTAATGGTAAAGTGTAATGTTTTATGTTAATGTTGTCAGAGTCGGGCTGACATGTTAATGTTAATGTTTATGTTAATGTTGTCAGAGTCGGGCTGACATGTTAATGTTAATGTTGTCAGAGTCTTGCTGCCTGGTGCCTTGTTTTATTTATTGTTTTAAGTAGCCCCTTCTTTTGTGAACTTCATCTATGTACAGAGAATGTGAAAACAGGCATTGCTAATTAGCTGTATGACAAGTAATGTAGCACAAAACCATTAGGACACTGGATTTGGTTTTGAAGTTTGTCCTTTGAAGTGGAAGCTGCAACTCCCTGCCCAAGGCTGCTAGGGAAAAATGTTTTCCTATCAAAACTTTCTTTGAAAATAAAATCTCAGTGTAAGAGTCCCTATTTCTGTCATCTCTCCCTGTAAACACTGGGTGGAAATAGTTTCTTGTTGTGGAAACTGCTGGCACAGATAGAACGGGGAACTCGGAGAAGCATTAAACGGGCAGTTGGTCTCCAAACCCCCTTGTTCTGGTGGAGACATTACCAAAGTGCTTCTTTAGCTTGGTGAAAGAGAATGGTGCTGCTTTAGGAGAGAAGACTCAGGTCACAACCAGCACCCTGGAGGTGACACACAGATCTGTGGGTTTGCCTCAGGCACCATCGGGGTGTGGTGCAGCCTTGGTCGCAAGGACCGCCAAGCTCCTCAGTTCAGGCTCTTCCATCTGTGTGCTCATTTGACACTTGTGTTTGCATCTGCCCCTTTGTTCTAGTAGTGAGTTGAATTCTGAATGTGCAACTTTCATGTACGCTGGTGGCATGTAAAACTTAAATAAAGAGTGAAATGGATTTTGAACCACATCCCTCTCGTTGCCTCCTGCCTTGTCTTTCCCTTTAAGAACGGTGCCCAGAGCCATCCTCCTGGGAGACATTTGAAGTAGAAGCAATGGGAGGTGAGTTGCTGTGGTGAGGCCTTTGTGGTCAGGGATGTGGTGGGGTATAGCCCCAGTCTGGACTGGGAGCTGTGGGAGTGCTGAGGTGAGTGGTGACAGGTTTTACAGCCTCAATCCCCCAGGTCTGATGTTGGCGGGTGCTGCTCCATGCATGTTGGGGCTGGTGGCTGTGTGCTCAGCTGCTACTTTGTGTTTGGGAAATGCTTTTTCTCCATGGATTTCCAAGCACTCAGCGGTGGAGCCCTGGTGATGTGGGACAGGACAACACTTATCCCTGGGTAAGTGAACCAAAGTCACTTCCAGAAGGTCCATCACTCTGAGAAACCCCAGGCTACAACCTGTGCTTTCCTCTGACCACTCTGACCCTCTGGACTCACCATGAGATGAAATCAAGGGTTTGGTTAAATGTGAACTGGGGTGGCCAGTTCACCTGCCCTGCAGTCCTGCCCTCACAGCCACAAGTAGGCACCTGGTCCCTGGATCCTGGGAGCCTGTGGTGTGGTGGAAAGTGTGTTGCCACCAAATCAACACGGTTGGAGAAAGTAAGGGACCAGCAGCAGCTCTGTGAAGAAGGACTTCAGGGTACTGGTGGGTGAAAAGCTGGACAGGAGCCAGCACTGTGTGCCTGCAGCCCAGCAGCCAGTGGCACCCTGGGCTGTATCCCCAGCACTGTGGGTAGCAGAAGACCCCACTGCAGTGATGGGTCCAGCTCTGGAGGCCTGAGCACAAAAAAACCCATGGACCTGTTGGAGGAGGGCCAGAGGAGCCCCAGCAATGCTGAGAGGACTGGAAGTCCTCTGCTGGGAGGCCAGGCAGGGAAAGTTGGGAGTGTTCAGCCTGGAGAGGGGAAGGCTTCCAGGAGACCTATTTGTGCCCTTTCAGTTCTTCAAGGGGTCCATCAGAAAGATGGGGAGGGACTTCTAGTAGGGCCTGTTGTGACAGGACAAGGACAGATGGTTTTAAACTAAAAGAGGAAGGTTTAGACTGGATAGAAGGAGGAAATTTTTGATGCTGAGGGCAGTGAGACCCTGGCTCAGGTTGCCCAGAAAGGCTGGAGAGGGGCTGTTTACGAGGGCCTCTAGTGAAAGGATGAGGGGCAATGGGTTTAAATGAGAGAAGAGTAGATTTAGACTGGATATCAGGAAGAAGTTCTTTACCTTGAGGGTGGTGGATCAGTGGAATAGGCTCCCCCGGGAGGTGGTTGAGGCACCATCTCTGGAGATATTCAAGGTGAGGTTGGACATGGCTCTGAGCAGCCTGGTCTAGTTAAGGGTGTCCTTGCTCACTGCAGGTGGGCTGGACTAGATGACCTTTGGAGGTCCCTTCTGGCCCTAAACATTCTATGATTCTTTCTAGGGTGCAGAATCATGATAGACAGAACCAGGCTTCAGGTACTGGCAGCATCTACTTTGGATTAAAAAAAATGCTCCAAAGCAAACATGCAGAAAGAACAGCTTGATGGAAAATGGTGCTGCTCCTGTAAATAAACTCACCCCAGGGAGGTGAAGCAGTAGGAGGTCAATCAAAATTGATGTGTGATGATGTTTAAAAGGTGAATTGATGCAGGACTGGTGGAAAGACAGCAGGGGAGCACATGTGCTGCAACAGTCCAAGGTGCACCAGGTTTTATTTTGGAGGTGATCATGGGCGCTCCCCTCTGTTGTTTGTTTGCTCTGGCAGGTCTGCCCACCAGGGCACAGATTGGAGATCTTCCCTCCATCCCTCCTGTGCTTATGTTTAAGTTTCGGAGTTTTATTGTTCCAATAACTTTCATCTAAATGTGTTTTGAGGAGAGGGAGGAAAGAGATAAGGAAGGAGGCGGCTGAGGAAAGAATGTGCTTTTGGACTTTGCTTAAGCCCCCAACTTATTATGGGACTTGCAGTGGGGTTTTGTCATTAACCATCCCAGAGGAGGACGTGGGGGGAACTGGCTGAAAGGGCCGTGCTCCATCTGATCCCATATACTGTGGGAAGAAACCCAGGGAAGGTCCCCACAGAGCAACACTCTGCCTGTTCTGTACTGATCTTGTACCCTACACCCCTGTGTCTGTTGGCAGGGAGGGACACAACTGGTTTCCAGGAGGGGGAACTGGAGCAGAGGTGTGGAAAGGCAGAGGTTGAAGAGTTCAGCTTGGCACGGGGAGAGATCTCCTGTGACCGCCTTAATGTCTCGGTGTGTTCTGGCTTTGCCCTCACCTAAGCAGTCTTTATTTGAGCAAATGGAGTGATGATCTCTGCGAGGGGGGTCAGGGACATGGAGCAAAAGGCACTTTTGCTTGTGGTGGGGAAGGAGGAGGCTGGGCAGGTGCTTCAGACTAGATTGTGGCAACCTGGGATGTGGTTACAGAGAAGAAAGAAGGAAATGGAGAAGGCTGCTGTCTTGCTCTGTGGGTTCTCTCTCTTTTCCTGCCTGTTTCCTGATGAGGGTTGGGTGACTGCTGGGCTGGAGCCCTGCATCTCACAGATGCTCCATAGTCCCTAGGTTGTTAGAGACCTTTGGCTCATGGAAGCATGTGGATGTACAGAAGACAGTTCTCAGATCCTTGTCACCCTCTGGACCCAGACATGTCCAGAAGAGGGTAGGGTGAGACCTGCTGGTGGAGCACCAGGCTCTGCCTGCCTCTGGTTGCCATATGAAGGGCAGAGACCTTGTATGTGGAGCTCTGTATTGTTAATGATTTCCCTCACTGGCCAAAGTGCTGCTGTCCCTTCCTCCTTTCCCCACCTCTCTGCCTTTGTTTTCTGCTCAACTGTTTTTTGCTGCCTAGTTTAACTGGGCTTGCTAGGCAGCAAGTACCAGCCTCCTGGCAAAGCAGCATGTTACCATTGCAGCTCTGCAGCATGTTCAGGTCAGGCAGAGGAGGGTCAGTGCAGGGGGCTGAAGCTCTTAGGGTGTGGAGAAGTCCTGGAGATGCAGCGAGGAGGCAGGAGCAAAGCATCTTTAAGCGTATCTCCAGCCATGGGAAGAGGCTGTTTGATAGTTGTAGGTAAGGGTTTGGAGAGGACATTTAACGGAACCAGAAGATTCACTTTTCTTCCTGGAGATCTGTTCCTCTTCTCACTTTGCAAAGTCTCTTGCTACTGGATACCTGAGTACTGCAGGTCAAAATGGGTAGTGTGGATGAGCATTAATGCTGCTCTCTGGGCTGCTCCACCTGGTCTATTTTTATAGTCCTTCTCTTCCACCAGCTGCTCTTCAGCATTCACCGTGTCTTGGATGAGAACACCTCAGAGAGGGTACGCCTGCAGGGTGCTGCCTAAAACACCTCTCGGCATCTAACAGCAAACATTTGTTCTTCCTTCTGCTGGGACCTTGTCTGGGAGGTCTCTAGGCCTGGAAAGGCAGAAGAAGAGGTCACTGGGTATGTGCAACTTCTCACCTGGATCAGTTTGGGAGCAGCATACTCATCCCTGCCTCCGAGGTGGAGACTGGGAGAAGGGAGTATGGAGGAGAAGGCCAAATTTATCTCTCAGAGGTCTCCTCAGTGGCTACGGGATGTAGGTGACGATTTCCAAGTTGCTCATTTTGTGCTTGCTAGTTCTCAGACCCTAGAGAAGACCCTGGGGGCTGACAGACGAGGCAGAGGTGGAGGACCAGTAAGAGGTGCATGAGGAAGTGCATGACTAAGAAATTGTGCAAGAGAGGTTCTGAGCACAGGGACATGTGGAAAGTGTTGGGAGGGACCAGGAGGAGAGAAACTGTTGTCAGGACATGGACAAGCCCTAGTCTCAGTTCAGTCCCCGCAATCCACCTTTTTGTGCTGTCCCTTTGGGACACGTGTCTGTTACTGTGGTGGTGTGGACAGTCCCATCAAGCAGAGATTTGGAGTGGGGTGATCCTGTCATGCCACCCTTTGAGGCTAAGGGCCATGGTGGCTCTCTGGTTGGCATCAGAGTAGACTCCAGTGTCCCATTCCCATTTTGCCACACTTCAGTTTGCTTTCTGGTGTGCTGTTGAAGGCTTGTGTGGAGAGGGAGAGCCATAGCAAGTGGAGAAGAGGAGGAGGATGAGCTTTCCCTCTCCTGTGAGGCACAAATGGATGAAGAAGCATTTCTGAGCAGACAGATGTCTCATCCATGTCTCCTGGAAGCTGCATTATCAGAGTACCACCGCTGTCCTCTTTTCTTCTTCCCAACAATGAACAGGAATTAAAAATACACCTAATAAAAAGCTTTTACTTTCTACAGGAGGAGAAAGAAAAAAAAGGAAAAACAAACCCCCAAAACAAGCCTTGAAAATGCTAAAGGACATAAAGGGCATTCATGAAAGGGTTGGATGGTGGTTATTGCAGCAGGGGGAAAAACAACATTATTTCACTGTGCAGATAAAAGGAGGTGGAAAAGCAGCATATTTATAGCTGGGGAGCCTGGATTCCTTGTTAAGCTGCTATTATCAAATTAATGTCAAAATGCATCAAACAGACACGAGTGTTCTGGGCCCCTTATGCAAAGTGCTTGCAAATTGGTTACAAATACATTTGTTTACAGGGTACGAGGCAGGAGCGAGATAATTAGTCATTGTAGCAGGGTTGGCTTGTGTCCTCTTTTTTTTTTTTTTTTTTTAACAAAAAAAATATATTTTTTTTTGCAATTACACGAACAAGCTGTTTTGACGTATAAATATGTGCTGTGTTGCAGCCTCTTTAAAAGGGAAACCAATCAAAATGGTGGGATGAGGAGGGCTGGACATAAGTGGTGGTGGAGCATCAGTGCCTTTTCTCCCCGGGTCCATACAGGATGCAGCAGCCCTCACTGAGAGCTCAGCTCTGGGAAGTGGAGTGGAAACCTGTCTGAGAGCACTGAGAGAACGATATGTGGGTGATACAGGGGTGGAAAGGGAACGACTAGTGGTTTGGGGTCCTCTAGGGGTCTGGTAGTTGCCCCTTGTGTGGGGCATGGTGCTAGGATGACAGATTCCTTTCATTGGTGCCCAGTGTCAGGACAAGGGGCAGTGGGCACGAACTGGAGTCAGCAAGTTACATCTGAACAGGAGCCCTGGCCCAGACTGCCCACAGAGATTGTGGAGTCTCCTCTTCTGGAGAGATTCCAAAGCTGCCTGGACACTGTGACACTGGGCCTCCTGCTCTGGGTGACCCTGGTGGAGAAGGAGGGTGGCACCCAATCATATCCAGATCTTCCTTCTGAACCCCATGGTGCTGGGATTCTGTAGCTGTAGCTGCTTCAGCCAGATGAGTACTTTGGATCCCAAGAGGTTGCAGCCATGGCCCATGCTGGGGACTGACCTGTTTGCTATGGGACCTACCAGGTTTCAACTGCCCACTGGTATTGTAGGAATTCACTTTGGGCCTGGGAAATTTTGATGCTCTTTGACTACCAACAGCTATAAAGCAGCTTGTGCCCAGCTGGTGGGTACCAACACCCTATCAGAAACCTGTGGCTGATGATGTCCCAGCACAATGGGTAGCCCCAGAAATGAAGGTGTGAAGGGACCAATGTTGGTGCAATGCTGTGCTCCCCCTGACGTGACTTTTGCAGCCCCAGTGTCCTTGGAGCTGGAGACTTTGTGGCTCTCTGGACTTTAACATGGACTTGGAGAAGATCTGAGTGACCGATGGCATCCCCTTTCCATGGGGAGAAGGGCCTGGTGTGAGCTCCCCCAGGTGAATGTCTTTCTGGGGCTTCTTTAACCAAACCAGCCTGTGCCTCCCCATAACCTGTTAATGTGGAAGCCAAGTGGAAAAGCTTATCTGATCCTCAGTGGTGGGAATGGTCTGGGAGGGGAGTTTGTTTGGGATGCAAATGGAAACTTCACACTGTCCTACAGCTTAATGTGTCCCGTTCTGAATAAATCACACCCCTGCCACTCAGGGAAGCTGCTAATTGAACCTGCTCTGGTGGGGGAGGGTAAAGCCAAGGGGAGTTTACTACCATTGTTATTATTTTTAATTTACTAGGAAAAGAAAAGCAAGAAGAAGAAACAAGTTCTGGAGGCCCCAGGGTTTCTCAGCAGAAGATGTGCAAACAGTCCTACAGCTGCTGCTCCATTGGGGTTTGCTTCTGGTAACCGTTCCCTTTGGTATGGAATAGCCTTTCTGAGCAGGTCCTGTGCTACCAGAGGTACTGGGAACATCACATTTTATGCTGTCACAAAACCCTGCTGTGGTTTGCATTCCCTCGAGGGGGGCAGTGACTGTTCAGGGTGGCTGTGCCACCATGGCTTTTGTGCCAACCAGCAAAGTCGGGGGTGCATCAGATCCTGCCATAGTGTGGATGGAGCTGAGTGGATTCCATAGGTCCCTTCTGAGATTGGAGCTTTGTTCTCAGAAGCTTGTGGTCTTGATGCCACTGCAGGGACACGAGCCTAGTTGAGTTCCACAAACCGTGTTCCTGATGGTCGTTGATAGTCTCAAATGCGATGAAGTGTTTTGTGTCTCCAATACCCTGACTCCTCCATGGTTTGCTGATGTCAGGAGCAGCACATCACTGAGCTCATCTGGGTGAGAAGTGAGGAGACCAAGTGTGGTGAGAGAGCACAGGGCTTTTGGCAGCCTCCTGCAGATGCTCTGATGTTTGTTACAGGTTTTATTCTTTAAAAACTCAAGGTAGCATTTCTCTCCACCTAGGTCCAGTGGTACTTTCAAACGCAAATACTCTCATTACCATTTTCTTGTGTCCTGTTCCTTTTGCAGGCTCATTTGCCATGGGAAGGGTGACCAACTCTGTCAGGATCAGGGTGTATGATTTTAAGGAATGTTTTCATTTCCAACATAATCCTACCCCTGCCATACCCCTACTCATACATACATGATCTGCAGGAGTATGGCTCAGCTGGTCAGCAAACATGTGAGCAGCCTACTGCTATCAGGTTTTAACTGGGCACCCAGTTGTTTAATCAGAATGTGTCTCTCTTCATTTATAGCAGGGGTGAGGCTCCATTTGACTGTCATCTCCTGTTATTGTTGGTGATCATGTCAGGAGAAAGAATCCTGCTCTGTTTTGAGCAGCTGGTTGTTTCACACCTGTTTTTCTTATGCAGGGTTGTGACAACATCTCCTTGCTCTGCAGATCTCAAATTCCCACTCTCTTTAAGTTACACCTTCCTCTTGTATCAGTGCTGACCTGCAGCTGGGTGAGGGCTTCTGCCCTGCTCAAGATTTTACTCCCCTTGAGATATTTGCCTTTCAGATGCAGTTTCATCCTCTGTATCTGGTTTACTGGCACTTGTGTTCCTCTACCTCTACTGGAAACTGTTCTCAAATTTAAAATTGCATTTGCCATTTCACCCATCAGTGACTCTTGATCAGCTCCTGAT
>VYZU01087958.1:0-23694 GCA_013401355.1 Ceyx cyanopectus | reverse complement strand
GGGGGGTTGGACTGGTTGATCTTTCGAAGTCCCTTCCAGGTCCTGATGTTCTGTCATTCTGGGATTAAGAAGGTTCTTCATCTGTGTTCTCAGTACCCACTGTGTGGGCTTGCTTCTGATTTGCTCATGTACCCCTAAAAGTGCAGATGTCCATCTTTCCCAGTGATAGCTTTAAGGCAATAGTGGGTTTTTTTGCAGAGGACAGGAAAGTTGTCATTAATTTTATAGGAACCATAGATCACCTTGGGAAGGAGGCTGAGTGTTGAAGGAAGTTGGCACTGCTTTCAATTCTCCGTTGAAAGTTTGTGGCTCTGAATGTCTGCTGCCATTGTAATGCCTGTTCTGGAGCAAAGAAACAGGATGGTATCAAGGGATGGCAGGAGAGGAATTGGAAGGCAAATGTTTCAGCATTTTTCCAGGTTTGCATAGGCATGTCTACCTGCATAGACATAAGAGAACACCTTCTGCTGTTTTCCTACATAGACATAACACCTTCTTGGGGAGAAATCTCGTTGAAATTTAAAGTTTATTTTTTTGTAAGTGTCTTCTTGAAAAAGGCTCAATAAAAAAAATAAATTGTGTGTATCTGCTGGTAGAAGGAAACAGCCAACTTTAGGAGAACTTAGACAAACTAATAAGTAAGAAATGTATTTCTTATATATCAATCTTATTGCTTCTGCTTTGTTATTCCCTCAGAATAAGAAACAAGGATGTAAAAATGAAGAAGTTCTGGCAGTACTTGGTCATGAATTGGGTCACTGGAAGCTAGGTCACACTGTCAAAAATATTATCATCAGCCAGGTAAGTTATGATGAAGTGGTGTTTTTCCTAGAACATTCTGTAATTATTGCTGTTACCAGATGATTGGTTCCAGATTTTTAAGTGACCGTTCACACAATAACCTTATTCTCAGCATCAAAACCCAACAAACTAGCAACTAACTTTCTTTGCTGTATCTGCAGTGAACATGCACTGGCCTTATTGTCTCCTCCTTGCTCCACCTGGTTGGTAGAAAGCATATCTGCTGCCATTTTAATTCATCTCAGCAGCCTTCTGAGGTTGGGGCACATTTTTCTGACTCGCTCTGTAACACTTGCTCCTTGCCTGTATGAATCTTGGGGCCTCCTTTGAAGGCCTGTTTCCATCCCTGTCCCAGGCACAGGATTGGATGTCTCCCAGCCTGCATTTTTTTAGGTGTTTGTCATTATGTATTATGGGGCTCTTTAGCCTGGAGAAGAGGAGACTGAGGGGGGACCTCATTAATGTTTATAAATATGTTAAGGGTGAGTGTAGGGAGGATGGAGCCAGACTTTTCTCAATGTTGTCCAATGACAGGACGAGAGGCAATGGGTGCAAGTTGGAGCACAAGAGGTTTAGGGTCAACACAAGGAAGAACTTTTTCTCAGTGAGGGTGCCAGAGCTCTGGAACAGGCTGCCCAGGGAGGTTGTGGAGTCTTCATCTCTGGAGACACTTAAGACCCGCCTGGATCTGTTCCTGGGTGACTTGGTCTAGGTGATCCTGCAGGGGGGTTTGACTAGATGATCTTCTAGGTCCCTTTCAGCCCCTAATATCTGTGATTCTGTGATTATGTCTGGGAAAATTATGTGTCTGAGAGTTTCTATCTGTCTTGTTCCTTGGAGAACTGAGAAGGAATGGGATTGAGGATTATGAAATCTGACACAGGAGGGCATTCTTATATAGGATGTATTCTCATACCTTGTGCCCTGATTACTGGTAAATAACTTTACTGCTACATTCTTGGTGCATGCCCAAGTGGGAGCCAATGCTGAAGCAATCTCTAGAGATTGCTCAACCTTGCCTTTGAAGAAAAGGAGCTTTATGGTCTGTTCACTCTTGTATACTTCTGGGCATTGCATGATGCAAAGAAATTCCTCCCCTAAACCTCAGCTTCAAAGTAAAGCACAGCCTTATGTTGAATTACTACCAGCAGTCTGCTGCATGCTTTGGTGTAGTTCTGTCTCATTCCAGGTATCACCCTTTTCTCCAAGTTCCCAGACTTTTTTGTTGCTGTTTCTCTCAGCTGCACTCCCACTCACTTTCTGTAACTCCATCATGACTTTTTTTGTGCTCCATTCCAGGAATGCTGTTCTGTTCTTATTTTTAAAGACAAGCAGTTCAGGCTGTAAATGTAACTACTAAGCTCCTGTTTAAGAAAATCTCTATCTTTCTGTTTCCACACTGGCTTTTCTCTTCTCTGTGTGACTTAACACTTCAGTGAGGCATTTCTCACTTTCTGCTTTAAGGCAATTACCTTCCAGTTTCTGACACATATTGGTCCCTACCAACTAGCAACTATTAAGAGGTTTTTGCCACTCCACTAACTCATGCAACTTCTGTCTTTGGATCGACTTTCTAGATGTTATTATTTTGCTGTAATAGGTAGATTTTATCTTAACTTCCAGAAATTTTCAGAAATTCTTTGGCAATGTCTTATGAGTCTCCCATTGGTCTTTTGCTGTCACAGACATCTCTCTTGGTTCTGTCTGGTGTGTTTCAATAGCAAACAATATTCTGGCACCTTCCACGTAAATGGATTGAAAAGGTACTAATCACCTTCTCTGGACAGCTTGGCGAGGCATGGTCCTGCCTCTTACCCCTGAAAAGCCAGGCAAGAAGTGATATGTGGCTTAGCTGGAAGCATAGACTGTTTCCAGGAATTAGAAGTATGACACAGCACAGACATATTTGTTTAGGGTTTAAACTTCTTGGAACTTGTGCTTAATTCTAAGGAGATGGATTCTATCCTGTATTCCCTCCTCACTTAACTCACTTCATTGCCTTTCATCTGTCTTCACAGATGAAATACCATATTTAGACTTTTTTATCTCATTGACAGAAAACAGTGTTTTCCTGCAAGCATTTACAGAAGCAGGTAGAGGTCAGCTGGTTGTTCCTATTTGAGCTATTTGAGTATTAGTAATCTATTTGTTGTTTGGGTTTTTTTCAGTGGTGTTTCTATGCAAATCTTTAATCTGAATAGGCCATGTTTTGACTTAGATTAAAAACTCACCTAAATCAAGAATGTTGTTTCCTTTCTCTAGATAAATTCCTTCCTCTGCTTCTTCTTGTTTGCTGTGTTAATTGGGCGAAAAGAACTCTTTGCTGCGTTTGGTTTCCATGACACCCAGCCTACCCTAATAGGCTTGATGATTATTTTCCAGTTTATTTTTTCACCTTACAATGAGGTAAAGTGTTTTCACAACATAGATGCTGAAGTATCATCATATTCTTTTGACTGAGGCGGGGGGGGATCTTTGACATTTCTAGCTTGTCTATCTGATATCTTGTTTTTATAAGAGGTTTAGTGCTCCATGTTGGGTAAGACTCACAGATTCATCTGTGGCCTGAAACCTTAGTGAGATCTTTCTGCATCCATGGTGATGTGTGAGATACAGGAAGGCAGATACAATAATATGTACTGATACTGTATGGAACTCAGATAGATGAATTTTAAAATAAATTTTAATATATTTCTCTCCACAGGTTCTCTCATTTTGTTTGACTGTATTAAGCCGACGTTTTGAGTTTCAAGCTGATGCATTTGCCAAGGAACTTGGGAAGGCTAAAGATCTATATGCTGCTTTGATCAAGCTAAACAAAGATAATTTAGGATTCCCTGTTTCTGACTGGATCTTTTCAATGTGGCATTACTCCCATCCACCCCTTTTAGAAAGACTTCAGGCCTTAAAAGATGCAAAGCAAGAGTGACAGGAGTCAATGTTGGTTTAGAGACAGTGCTTCCATCTCAGAAGCAAAGTTCAGAGCTGCTTTTTAATTCCTTTTTTAAAATGGATAATGTCAATTAAGTACAATGGTAACAGCACCACAGATTTGAGAATCTTGAACAAGTGTTAAATTATAAAATACTTTTTAACAAAAATATAACTGTGGAATTTAATTTAGAAAATGTATGGGGCAAAGACTTTACACACACACACACACACACACACACACACACACACACATACACACACACACACACACAATGGCTTTGATCTCCACATCATAGTGCAGACTTGTAAAGGGAGGAAAACAAAAGTAGAGACTTCAAAGCACCTGTTTCTTCAGTTTGTATATGCCTTGAACATTGCTTTTGATCCTTTTCTTATTGTCAGCTTCTGTGAACCTTCCCAGTCTCAGCTCTCTTCACAGTGGAGAAGGTTTGAGTGACTTGGTTTCTTGTACAGTCCTGGTGCTGGCCAGCTGCTGTTCCATGTTTCAAACAGCTGAATGCAGGGACTGGCCTCTCCTGGATTCATGTCCAATGAAACTGCTACTTAATAAAATCTCCTTTTTCTGAAGCATGGTAAGAAGGATGAATTAGAGCTGAGGAACTGTACCATGGCTTCCCTGGGAATGAGCACTGCTTGGTATCCATTGCCTTGGTGGGATTAGGTTCCTTGTCCTCTCCAATGTGCTGCTGGGGGGTGGAAGGATCTCACAGAGAATCACAACAGGACCCACATGACTTGAAACTTGCTAATTCTCTGTTCTCCCTTTTGCCTGTGAGCAGCACAGTTAACAGCTTCCCCCCCTGCCCCCCAGTTCCTCTTCTTTCTGTTGTACTTTGCCTAAGTTTTTCACACCTATGGAAGTGTCCCTTTGCTCAGACAGTGTTATCAGAGCCGACCTTTAATTCTGAGGGGTTTTTTCTCCTCTCCATGGAGGGTTTTCCATTAATATGAATCCAGCTGAAATAGCAGTGCTGGAAAACTTAAAAAATATTCCTTGTCATTGTTCTGATAAAAATAGGCCAAGACAAAGTTTCCTTATAGAGGTTAGTCAAGGACAAAGTGAGTAATTGCAGAAATGGTTTCTGCATTGATTATCTCACATTTTTCTCATGAAAGATGGCATTAAATTTACTTTTTGTGAAAAGTAAAAGTTAAATATATGATTGTATATGCTATACAAATGTTTTGGAGCAGACCGAATGCACATACTTCATATATAAAAAAGCAAATTTTCTACCTGTGGTAAACTAAAAAGTTTCATTCAGCTCTGTGCAGGAGGAGCAGTTTAAGCAAATTCTCATTGTGGAAGATGTCATTATTCTCAGAGATTTTACTGTTAACTTATATTTGCTTTTCTTATCGTAGGGAAAATGCCTTATAAGATGATGGGCATGATGATGCCTCAGGTGCAACAAGCTAAGATACTGCTTGGAAAGGAGCCCTTTGTATGCTTTATTCTGATGGTGTTTATATCCCAGTGAATATGAAGCTGAACTATAGATAGGGATTTAGGAGATTACTTTACAAATAGAGAGAGCCTATGTCATGCCAACTGCATTTAATAAATGGCCCTTAAAAATAAAAGGATTAATTGAATTTGTGATTTCAAAAGAGTAAATAAATGTGTCAGATTTCAAGTATAAGATGTTGGTTGCTATAAACCTATGGAAGATGTGTTAAATGTGCTCTGACAAAACCATTTGTTTCACCCATTACGAAAAACAACAACAAAATTATTTTTTTTATGTATGTCAGAAATGTAGCTAAACACAAACACCAGGAGAGTGCAGTGGGATAGTGAAGGAAATGGCAGTTCCCAAGGAAGCTTGAAATGCTTAGGCTCAGAGCTTGGGCTCGCAGGCGAAACCAGCGGTGTTGGGGCAATAGCCTGTTGCTTCCTTTTCTTCCCTGTCACTGTTTGGAGTTGATCTCTACAGTTCCAGGTCGATTTTGTCCTATAACTTCTATGCACAAGGGTTCTGAGTTGGTTCCTGTCTGCCCCAGTTGCTTCACAGCATGGGCAGTGTCAGTGTGTGCTGCTGTCCTCGTGCCTGGGGATGTATCAGGCTGGCGTCAGCTGCGCACTGCAGCCCTTCCACAGTCCTGTGTTCCTGAGAACAGTCCAGATCACACCTGAATCTGTCTGTGCAGCTGCTGCCTTCCCAGCTCTCTTACTCCTCCAGCGTCTGCACAGCCACCCAACCAGCCCAAACCAGCCTGGTGAAGCTGTGTCCCCTGGGATCAGTCACATGCCTCTTCTGATCTGTTCCCACTTTGGAGAAGACAGGCAAGAAAATGAGCAAGAGTGGACTTGTGTTGTCTGATTCCTTTAGCTAACTGTTCAAATATTCAAGGCGAGGCAACCCCGAGCAGAATGTCTCTGGTGCATCCATGGGGCTGCTGGGTTTTGTCCTCACCAAGGGCTGGTAGTTCCACCTTCCCACTCCCTCCCTCAGCAGGTTTTCTGGGGTGTATGTAAAAGCTCGTGAGAGGATGGGCTGAAGAAAAGTTCAGCCTAGGCTTGGCAAGGAGAACAGGAGCAGGGCTAAAATTGGAACGCCTTATGGAAATGGGCACAAACCTCTCCCTTGCAGCAGTCTGCCCATTTCAAAGGACTCCGTGAGGCAAGCTATGGACGTACTTGTGTCCACACAGGACTCACATGGCCACGGGACTTCTTGTTTTTGTTGGTCTCTAGCAGGAACTGCCACTCTCTCTCTGCGTTAGATGCCTCGGCAGGACACTGGAAGAGCTGGGTGTGCGTTTCTGAGGGCATGGACAGGATACAGATCACTGCAGCTTGCTACGGTGATCTAATGGAGGAACTTGAGAGGCTTGAAGGACACAGATCTGAGTCATGTGAGGACAGGTGAGTAATTGGGGGGTACAAATAATAATTTGTGAACTCAAGGATCAGCAAGGACTACATCATGTGGGCACTACCAGCAGTGAGACATGTTTCTTGTGGCCTTCCTCTGTGGGGGTCCTGCCACTCCTCCCTACAGATGTAGGTCTGAGGTGGTCGCAGGCTTCTCCACCGGCTGAACTTCGGCCGCTCCTGCTTCTCCACCGGCTGAGCCTCCCCTCAGCACCTGCTCTTCCTGCTCGACTGGAGCGTCTCCCGCTGCGTTGCGGGGCTGCGCTGCCCGGTCCCCGCTGCGCAGGCGCGGTGCGGGGGGCAGGAGCGGCCCTGTGCGCGCGCGCGGCGGCACGGAGGTGACGTGCAGGTGACGTGCGGGTGACGGGCGGTGCCGCTCGGCCCTTCGCGGCCTCCTTTGTGCGGCGCGGCGCGGCCGGGGCGATGCTGTCGGGTGGGAAGAAGGCCGCGGAGGCGGCGGCGAGCGGCGAGAGCGGGCCCGAGGCGCCGGTGCCGCCGCCCGCCGCCGCGGGGGCCCTGGGCTCCTCCGCCGAGAGCGGCGGGGCTTCGGAGCGCACTCCCCGCAAGAAGGAGCCGCCGCGGGCCTCGCCCCCGGGCGGTCTGTCCGAGCCGCCGGCCGCCGGCGCCGCCCCGACGCCCGGCGCCGAAACCACCGGCATCGCCGAGACGCCCGAGGGTCGCCGGACCAGCCGCCGCAAGCGGGCCAAAGTAGGTGTGAGGTGGGGTTCGGGCTCCCCCGTAGGCCCCAGAGCCGCGTTGGGAGCCGGGGGTCTGGCGGGCGGGACAGCTCCCGCCGGCTGTCTGGGAAGGGACGTGGGGTGAGCGGTGGGGCCGGGGATGGGACCTCTCCTCGCTTGAGAGACGTTGGGACGAAGAGACTTCCCGGCCTGGATCGAGCTTCACTGGGCGCCGCGGGTGTGTGGGGTGCGGGTGCGCCGAGTCCTTCAGAAGAAGCGTGCGGAGGGGCGGGAGCTGCCGCGGATCAGGCCTGGTGCTGTTGCAGCTCCCCTTGAGGGCTGAGCCCCTGCAGGGTGCGCCAGTCCTCGGCCTGGCTTCTTGGGTAGATGTCAAGCGGTAAAAAAAAAAGCCCAACAAACCAAAAACACCCCAAAAAATACAAAAGTGTTGTATCTGGGGTCTCTTGATTCTACCTTTTCATGAGGACATGAGTGTTTTTACGAGGGATATATGGATGTAGCTTTTTTTGAGGATTATGTGCATGGAATGATGCTGATATCCTCATGCGGTGTTCAGCCTCCCTCAGCTGGTCTGGGAGAGTTCAGCCAATGCTGTGTTAAGGGTGAAATTTACTAATGAAAACTAAAGGTCATAAAGAGCTTCCACTAGTTTGGGGCTGTGGGATGTGATTCCTCTGTGTTATTCTGAACATCTGAGAACATGATCTTTTTTTTCCTTGGGGAACTTTTAGAAACCTTATTACAGAAGGCTTTGAAGATGTTGGCTGTTCCCAAGGCTGACTGGCTGACAGGGAAGCTGACATTGCTTCGGGGAGCTCTGTCTTTTGTGCTGTAGCTGTGGCATTGAACGTCTTTCTTTTTGGAGCTGATGTGACCTGAGAGCTGGACTGGCCCTGTGCACACAGGAACTGTTTCAGAGGCCACTCTAGTGTGGCTTTTAAACTGCAAGGGGGTAGATTGGACATAAGGAAGATGTATTTTTTTTTTCTTTACTGTGAAGGTGATGAGGCACTGTAACAGGTCTCCTAGAGAGGGTGTGGGTGCCCCAATACTGGAGGTGTTGAAGGTCAGGTTGGACAGGGCTTTGAGCAGCCTGCTCCAGTGGAAGATGTCTGCCCATGGAGGGGACGGGGTTGGAGCAGATAATCTTTAAAGGTCTATTACAATCCAAACCACTCTGATCTCTAGAGCCAGCGTGCTTGGTTCTTGTTTCTAGTGGTCTGTCGGCAGGTAGGAATTGTCATGCTCTCCAGGGTTGTATCTCAGCAATGTTTCTCTGCATTGAAAATACCCATTGGCTAAGGGCTGTCATCTTTTAATGCAGTATATCCCTGTGCTGACCAGGCTAGGCAGGGTTGCCTTACTGTGAATATTTGTGGTGGGAACTCAGCTGAGGAAGGTATCCAGGTATAAGTAAACCTGGGGATAAGCTTAGTCTTTTATTGGTTTTGATTGTGCACTGGAAGTTGTGCAGACTCAAAGAGGGAGAGATACTTCAGAGGACCTTAGGGCAGAACTAGTTTGTGTTGGTTTCAATTACCTGTGTTACTACAGGTGCATTGTTGTGACTTGTTCCAGGGTGGGAGTTCATAAAAAAATCCTGGCAGTGCAACATTTGCTCCATAATGTGGAAAACTAAATGCACTGGATAGGATGGAATGTAAATATTTGAAAGATGATGGAGCGTGTTGGCAGTTTACTGAATTTAGGCTTCCCAATGGTATTTTGAGTCGTGCCCGTTAATGCCCTTTCTTAGTGACTGAACTTTGACTGAAAGATTTGTCATTCTTCCGATGAGTAATGTAGAGTTTCTTTTGTATTCTCATGGTGAAGCTGACTTGTGGGATGTTGGTACATTAGCTGCTTTCTTTTTATGTTCCCCGTGGCTGCATATTTGAGAACTTCCCTATACATTGGAAAGGGGAAAAAAAAACCCAAAACAGCAATATACAAAGGTTTCTTACTTTGGAAAAACAAGATCTTTTTTAAACCAGGTGCGTCTCTTCTAGGTTGTTTCTTGTGGTTTCATTGTTCCTTTATGCAGGAGCAAGATCGTTTAGCTGGTAATATTATTTATTTTTACTGAAGAACAGAACAAAACATAAACAGCAGTGAAGGTTTTTGGGTGGAGTGTCATATTTTAGCCACTAATGTGACCATCCTGGAGGGGAGGCAAATGTGATCTTGTATACCAGGGTAGGATTTCCAGTGAGCAGGTGACTGTCTGTGCAGGTCACATCTCTGTACAGGACATGGGTGAAATTTCCGTAGGAAAACTTGTGTACAGACCTGCTCACTGTAATTGACAGATAATTCAAGTTAGAACATATGGGTTGGGCATGGAGGAAATTTGTTGCCCTGTTTTTGAGGAAGGGGAGAAAACAGGGAGGTTAAATGATAATACAGCAAATACTCAAAAACTAGACTTAATATGAGCTGAAAGTCCCTACTGCAGGACAGTTGAGTGCAGAAGACTTTTTGGTGTAGGTAAAACCACGTGGAACTTGTTAAAGTTGTTCAAGGTGGTAACTGGAGTAAGACTGATCAAGGTAACTCGGGCCTTTTCTTTGAGCTGAAGGGAAGTTTGTTGCTTGCAGTGTTCACTTTAGTAGTGTAACAGACCTCTTCAGTGTGTTCATACTCTCTTGTGCCTTTTACAGGTGGAGTATAGAGAGATGGATGAGAGTCTTGCAAACCTGTCAGAAGATGAGTATTACTCTGAAGAAGAGAGAAATGCTAAAGCTGAGAAAGAGAAAAAACTACCCCCACCACCTCCACCTGCTCCTGCAGAAGAAGAGAATGAAAGTGAGCCAGAGGAGCCATCTGGTGAGTAGAGATATCCTCCGACACTACTTACCTGTTTTATTGCCAGAAATGGTGAGGTCAGCTGCAGCATCAGGAATGCTGTGTCTGGTTTAGATCTGGTGTTGAATGTTTGCTCTACAGTGTTTCCTTGTTGGCCCCGTATGTGCAACAAGGGTTAAAACGCAGAGGAGCAGCTTGATCAAGATGGGGATACGTGTGATCTCATTCCAAACAAAGCCAAGCCTCTCATACTAGATTCTTATGGTCATTCCTGGAAGCTCCTTGAGCAGCACAGCCTCTTTGCACCTAGCTGCTGTGCTTGCTCATGGACCAGTATTCACTCCTCAGGGAAAGGAGGGTAGATTTACGGGGAGGGTTGCTGTGAAAGAGAATAGAATTAGTCTGCAGTAATTCTTGTGGCATTAGACTATGACTCTAATCTTCAAGTTTTGATTGGATACTGTTTGCTCACACTTCAGTGCTTTCTTCACCAGTTTAAAGCTTTGTGTTACATTGGAAGCTTTCTGGTCAGTCTTGCTCAGGAAGAAGCTTTTGAAATACATGGTGTTAGCAGTACCCTGACCATTCTTCACCTCTGGTGTGTTTGCAGCTGCCACCATTCATTAGGTCTGGTGCTGGTGTATTGCTCTGCTACTGCAGAATGTGCCTTTGCAAGATTCAGCTGCCAGAGAGATTTCAGTAAATGATGTGTTTGCTAGTTGTTTTCTGACAGTAGCTGAAAGGCTAGTACTTCAGCTTTTGCTGATTCATCACTGAGGTGGGTAACTGTCTTCATTTGTGCTGTTCTTAATTGGCTTCTTTTTGGGTGGCAGGCTTGAGAATACAGACACTAGGACTGACACCAGTTTGTGAATACTTGCCTCCAGTTTCAGAAAATACAGTAAAAGCCACAGTTGTGTTTTATCTCTTAGAATTTGCCTCTGTAATCTCTCCTCGGTTGTAGCTGTTGGTTCCTGGCTTGAGACAGGAATATTACAGCTCATATCCTTGAATGAAATATTTGTAAAAAGAAAAATTCTCCTTGCACCTAGTTGTACCAAAAATTTAATTGTAATAGGTGTAATTAAGCAAATATCTTAAATTTGCTTTTTAATTTAGCTTAATCTTTATCTTAAATTTACTATTTAATCAGTTTGATCTGTGAAACCACTTTTGATATTTCTCAGATATCATTTTGTGCCTCTTGTGATTATGGAGATTAGGTTGAGGCACAGTCAATGAAGTACAGTATTTTATTCTATGAAGGAAAATAGTCTTTGATAGACTGATGTGTGTATAGAATAGCAAGAGTCTCTTAACCAGTTATTATGCAAGCACTGTATTTAGTCATCTGCATACAGCAGTTTTTATAACAAGCTCTATCTATTTAGCTAGAAATCAGTAGATTTCAGGTCATCTTCTCTCCATTCCTACAAATCCTGTGATGTGCATGAAACAGTGATGTAGAGAGATGACAGCAGTCATTCCATCACTAGTCCTGCTGTATCTTTAAAGGCTTCTGAAACTATAGCTGTTGGTGGATCTCTAGATGAACGCAGGCATCAGGAGCATCAGGTCATGCTGACAGAGTGCATTGGCATCTCTAATCCAAGCAGCTGTTAGCAGGAAGAGGCACAGAGTGCTGTACATAGAAGCAGTGTTCATAATTGAGGTTTTCTCTGTCACTTCTTTGAAGCAAAAAATAAGTGTTCAGTAAGAAATATGAAACAGGGCAGCAATAGAGCATGTTGAAAATTTAATGAAATACAAAAGCATAACTTCTGTATTATTCTTAATTTATTTTCATTGCAGACCTTAGTAATTTCATTGATATTCTTAAAGCCTGCAAAAATACAGGTAATGCAGTAGAGGTGTAAATCTGTCATGTTACAGAATACAACCTGCTGTGCTGAAAAGCCTAACTTCGGAAACTGGAAAATACCACAGTGACAGGAGCTGGTATTTCATTTCTGTCTTCACAGACAGTTCACAACAGAAGGAGGTGATGAAGCATCCCTTCAGGTGACAGCAGAATGCTGGTCTCTGGGGATGGATTCCATCCAGGTGTTTACCAGTGGAGAGTTCCAGATGTTAGGGCTATCTGGATTTTTACGGTTTGGAGTTCAGAGAATTACTACATGTTATTGCAGAGCAATTTGAAAAGGTGTGACAGTATTTCATGTTTAAGACTATTTCCTGAAAGTACCTCTTCTCTTTTTTACTTGAGAAATACTGTCTGACAGCAAAAAGCTTTCAAACTCACTTTCAGTGATATGATACTTGTGTTCATGTTTGCCAATATCCCTTTGGAAATTAGGGAGCTTGATTCTTTTTTCCTCTAAGGATCTTTGTTTGCCCTCACCAAATTGGATTTTCATTTTGTGGCCTGCCCTGGGTATTCCTGCTCTGGCAGGGGGGCTGGACTTGATCTATTATTTTTGTAGCTTCCTGAAGTTTTTCTGCACCAGCTCCTATCTTCTTAGTTTTGTCAGTATTCTGACTTTGTGGTAACACAGTCTTACATTTCTCAGTTGCTGTTTTCCAAGACAGAGTGAACTGAGTATGTTACAGATTAACATCAGTGAACAGTCAAACTTAGTGGGGCTTGGTCTCTGTCTTTCATCTCACTTTTCTGTTTTCCTAATTCCATTCAGTACTCAGTGGTATCTGTGTGCTTCTAGTCTTTATTTTAAGACAGTGGGTAAGTGTTGGAAGTGGACTCCTTTGTAGACATTCTTCCTGATGGCTGTTCAGCCTCTGGTCCATTATGCTGTTGCTTTGAGACCTTAAGCAAATTCTGCTTCTACACATGTTGTATTCAGCTGCAGTAGCTGGATATTAACATGGATCAGCAGTTTGCCTGCTGCTTTGTTTGCAGCTGGAACATGACTGCTGTGGGGAAGGAGAGGCAATCTGCACTCGCAGGCCTTGCTCCCACACTCCTGAACTCAGCCTGGGTAGTGTTTAGAGTGTGTCCAAGCAAGCAATAATGGTGAATTTTGTCCTAACTTTGAAAATAGTTTAGCTGTTATTAAGAGAAAAGGAAAATAGTGACTTCTTTTTTTTTTTTCTTTTTGTAAGTAAACAGGGAGCAGTTTTGTCCCCTCCGCTCACTGTCACTGCTGTTTCAGGGATAATGCTGCAGGCTGATGTCTGCATCTCCAATTTCTTAACATACAGAAGGCACAACTGTAACTTTCCCTGTAAATGAATGGCCTGTGCTGGAGTGTTTGAGCTGAGCTAGTCTCTCTCTGAATGTCATGGTTTTTATAATGTTCCCAGCAAAATACAGTACTTACAGTGTAGGTGAAGGGAATTTTCTCTTGCTATTACAAATACATGAGTTCATAGGATCCTGACTTTGGGATTTTGGAGGCCTGTCACAAGAGACCCTGACAAGCAATTGTTATTTGAGTTTCTCAACTTCCCTGCTGGTAGACTGCTTTGTATTACAGTACTGACTAGTGCTCCTATCCTGTAGCTGAGTGACAGTGGCTTTCTTGTTCAGCTATTTGATCTGTGGATGTGTAGCATTGTAGATGTTAATCTTTGGTTCCTGTTCTGTGTCTTGCTTTAGGAGTTAAATTTGTAGTCAGTTCTTCTAAGTTAGTGTATCCCCTAAGAGCCTTAAATTATTCTGACAAGATTGTCCACCCAATCCCAAACTCTAAAGCATAATCTTAAAAATTGTGTGTTCAGCCTCAGTTTAGACCTGACTCATGCAATTCATGGTTGGAGATGATCAGTTGTGCTCTAGCGAGTGACTGTTCCCTCTGCCACCTTGACCTCAGCAGTTTGTTTCAGCGGGCGCTTGGACTTCAGAAAACACCCAGTTTGCTGATTGTGGAAGCACTTGATTTAAAGGAGTATAGGAGCAGCTAGGTGAACAGCACTCAGCCATCTCTAGTGTTCCACAGCTCTCTGGAAACTGTAGGCAAACATCAGACTCTGGAAGAGTATCACGAGCTGAGCTGGGAGCTGCCATCTCTGGTGGTGATCAGCAGAGTGTGAGCTTTGTTCCTGCAGACACTGCAGCCGTGGTCATCTCATCTAGAAATCCTTGGATCCTGGTTGTGTTGTGGTCCTGTCAGGGCTACTATTTAGGACGTACATTCAGGTTAAGGTTATTTTGAGACTTCTTCAGATCTTCTAGATGAGTGCCTTGCCTTTCCTCATATCTTCAGCCTTGAAGACTGAAAGGCCCAAGTCTTTCAGTGCTGGCTTGGTCACTTTACTTGGATTGAATGGTATTGACACGTACTTGGATTTAAAGGTTGTGTTAGTGGAACATCGTTGGTGTATCATGGGTGCTGAAGCCAAAATAAGTGGTCTGAGCCTTTCAAAAAAACTTCAGTTATCAAGGTTCAAGGAAGAGCTTATAGCAAAAAAAAAAGAAAAAAAATGTTGACTCCCTTGTACATAAGATGCTTTTCAGAATGGTTCAAACTATCCCCTTGCATATGGGGGCACTCTAGTACCCGATGGTTTGAGATCCGTAGAATCTGATGGTATCCATCCACCAAGTCTTGGCAGTAAGAAGTGTAATCTTATGATTCAAATCTTAGCCGTTAACGAAGTCAATTATGAGTAGTTGGCCACCAGGAATGCTACATATTGTGTACTTCTTTATTCACCATAAAGCCTCGTGTAAAGCGTTCCAGGAATGCGGGTAACACTTTAGAGTTTGGTGCCCTGAACCTAGGTTCCAGAAGATGGGATTCTCAGAAAATGGGGTTAGTAAGTTGGTGAAATTTAACACCTAAAACGCCAACTGCCGGGCCTTTATGTCCAGTATGGTTTAACTTATGGAGTAAGGTCCCTGAGTTCTCCTCTTTCCTTCCACAGGGCAAGCAGGAGGACTTCAAGACGACAATTCTGGAGGGTATGGAGACGGCCAAGCATCAGGTGAGGGTGGCGTTTGATGCTTGCCACTTAGCAGGAGCCCCAGGTTAGGGAGCGATGCTTGCAGGTGCGCATGGGTGTGGTGCTGCAGGAGGTGCAGGAGCTGGTTACCCACCTGTTAAAGTAAGGGGCATTTTCAAATCCCAGATGAGGTACCCACTGCAGCAAAGGACACTAACTGATGTTGAAATGCCACAGGCCGATCTCTCATCCCTCCACTCCTCTCCATGTTCAGAGGAGTCCAGATGTGCAAAGAGATTTCTTACCTAGCCAATGTCTGCCACCTAGAATGACACAGAAAGCCCTGAGCTTCAGCACAGTAGGCCTTTTTTTTTTTTTTTTTTTTTTTCTAATTTGCTGAAGAAACATAGCATGGAGTACTTTCTTGCTCCTTTGGGGGTTTGTGATGGTTTGTTTTGGTTGGTTGGGGTTTTTTTGGTGGGTTTTTTTTTTGGTGGGTTTTTTTGTTTTGGTTTGGTTTTTTATGTATTTTGAAAACCTTTGTGTTGGAGCTGTGTGCCAGTGGGTAGCTTCAGGAGATTTATCTGTTGGGGAGATTGATAGTCTGCTCTCAGTGGACTGAACTGCATTTGCCATTTGACAAAGTACTGATGCTAGCAGTATGCACTTCTTGCTTAATTCAGAGTTGGTGTCTCTACTCTTAAGTACTTAAAGAGTACTACTGAAAATCTTTCTCCAGCTCTGCTTTCACTCAGGTGAAGATTGAGGATTAGGGTTTTAAGCAAAGGAGTTGAAGGCTCCAGAAACTATTCTGTACCTCCAAGTTGCTCCTTTGGAAGTAAATATAGCTTCAAGATACTCATCTGAGAGTCCATCCCTTATGTTGTAAGTAAAGGAGCATAGTTATGTTTTGAATCGTGCCACTTGCACAGAATTTCTGGCTATTATAGTTTGGGGGTTTAAGGAAGCATTGCCTTATTCATTTTTTGACGGGCATTGGCCATTCAGAAATTCTGCATGTTTTGCGTTTTATGTCTATGTAGAGTGTATGCTTCAGCAATTGTCCAGTTCAGCAGCCAAGTCACTTTCTTCAGAGGGTTTTTCATCTGTAGATGTTACAGTAAGTCTCAAATGAGCAGCATCCCCAAAGATGTCTTTGGTGGGGAAGAAGATAATCAGAACTTCAGTGTATTATTTGCTGGATGTCAGGAAGTGACAAGTGTGTGCATGAATGTGTGTGAAGAGGAGTGAGAGGCCAGTCTAGGCAGAGCCATTCCTACAGTCACTAAGGCACTGCCTGCCCCAAGGAAAGTGTCTGCAGTTCTTAACTGGTACTCCCTTTATTGTGTTGCTTTCATCAGACACCAGCAGTAAGGGCGTGGGATGGGGGGCATTTAACCTGAAATTCGTTTGAGTTGTGCAGTTGCAGAAGTGAATTTAAGGATATTTAGTTCCTATAAGATCTTATGGTGGTTGGACCAAATAAAACTGTGTATTTTCTAATGAGAGCTAGACTTTTTCTAAATTCTGGTGTCAAAGCCTGTTGTCTTTGGGTTTTGCCATTTTGTGGTTTGTTTGCTTTTTTTTCTAAATCCAAGTACTCATCTGGAGCTACTTTGACATTTTTGTTTTACAGTTCATGTATTATCATAAAGACACTTAGCCTAAAAACTCACCACCAACAAAATTCCACCTTGGAGTTCTTTCCAAGGCTGATATGAGTGCCACTTCCTTCAAATTCAGAAGTCAGATAAATCAATAGCAAAGCGTGACAAGAAACTGGTGATTTGACTTAAATCCCCCTGTCTGAGAGTCTGCTGGTATTGACCTACTGCACTGCAGTCTGAGGCCTTTAGCAAGGCTCTGAGGAAGGCCCACTCACTTCAGCAGAAGCCTGGAAGAGCTGTACAGGTGCAGCACTTCAAATCTTTGCTTAACTGGCTGCTTTCTGAAATCTGTGCTTTTGAGCCATTTGCTGATACCTGATGATCTAGAACCATAATTCAGATTTGTTAACATTAATAATACCAGAGGTACTTTGGTTTGTAGTACCAAGGTAACTTTGGTTTGATTATCATGCAGAGTTACTGAGTTCATAGCTCAGCATGTGCATTCATATGTAGATGTTGGTCAATGTCAGGCTGCAGGGTAACAAAAGGGTTAGCAGAGCTACATGTTTCTATTTCATAAATGAATATTAGTGTCCAAAAGTATTGTGGGTGTGTCAACTGTACCTGTTGTTAATTTCCTTTTCCTTCCTTGCAGTGCTCTGTAGCATCTGTTACTAATCTCCTAAAGTTCCTGTAAATGATGGTAGACAGTTTTCTGTGTGAGTCAGCACACAGATCTAATCTTTGCTTGTGAATGATTTATTTTATTTTTTTTAGCTTTACAAGCATTTTCTTGCTCAAACTTTCTTCTTCATCTTTGGGATGTAAAAATACTTGGAAGTTAGAGGTGTGTGTGGTTGCACCAGACCTGAAAGAAGACAGTTCCTCTCCCCAGTGCAGTAACATGTTTACCTCTGCACATGGACTTCAAACTTTCAAACAGTTGGCTTGGTTAGTGTGACACACTGCAAGGTTATGTTTGCTCGAATATTTATTATAATCTTTTGAACAGTTCCAGTTTCAGCAAATGATCTTACTGGGTTACTTGTGGTTTTTTCCTCTCTCGTCATATACTAATGTATAGCTTTCCATATGGAATGTCCTCTCCTCTATCTGTCCTGATCTGAAGTCACTTCCTAGGACGTAGGAGATTTATATTGTTCTTGCTCTGTTTTACATCTCAGTATTTCATTTTGCTGCTGTGCCTGCAAGATTTGCTTTCTGCCCTCTCCTTGTGCTGTAGCTTTATGCAGCCATGTCTTGGTTTGTTACTTTATTATGCACATTCCAATGAGATGGAGGAATGTAGGGTCCGTAACTTCATCACCAGTGTGTGAATTGATAGAAATGCAGCTGCCTTTATGAATGAAGTCCTTCCACAGAGAAAGTACTCCTGTATGTGTTCAACATTAGTTGAACAATAGCTTTTTACATGTGGAGCATTTAAAAAGAAGTCAGAAGTCTGTAGGTCTTGACTGGAGGCAGCAATTGGGGAGGGGGTGCAAGAAAAGCATCAGCAGAACTGTATTTCATTGCACTGCCTGTTGTTAATACATAAGAGACAAAGGGAGAGGTTAAGATAGGTTCCTCTAACTTGACAAGCTGAGTGCAAGTGAAATCTTGAAAGGTAGGTGAGAGAGGACTGTAGGCATTCTGCTTGTATTTTATAGATCTTTGGTCTTTGAGCAGCTTCTGCAGTGTTTTCCATATTCTGGTGGAAATGGGGAGCACACAGATGAAGGGCAGCATCCAAAGCAGTCGTGTTCTACGGAGATTGTTTTCTGTGTATGTTACATAAAACAGACAATATTCTTGATCTGTGCCCCTGCCCCCATTATTTTTCAGGGTTTGTTTCTTTGTGTGTGTGCCCTTCTATATTAACTTTATCATTAACCCAAGATGATACCTGTCCTTCAAAGAACTGCTGACTTGGGATGCCTTGCAGAAGTAAGAGGGCTAATGAGAGCATGCTGTGCAATTGGCCACCATGGAGATTCACTGTCTAGGAAGGGTAGTGTAAATACCTATTTTGCAGTGCCTGTTAGACAACTTGTCTTTTTATTGTAGGTGTGGAGGGTGCAGCTTTCCAGAGTAGACTTCCACATGACCGTATGACATCTCAAGAAGCTGCCTGCTTCCCTGATATAATCAGTGGGCCACAGCAGACTCAGAAGGTGTTTCTGTACATCAGGAACCGCACCGTAAGTTACTGTACAAGTGTGAATGCAAAAAGAGAGGATGTTGGTGTACTTGGCAAAGATTTCTTGGCAGTTGCTATTTCTAACTGGGTAGAATTTTTATTTTAAGATGATGAGGTTTCATATCTTGTCATGCTCCAAGTTACTAGTGAAGGTATTCTCCTGTTCTTNCCCTCATTGGGGAAGAAGACCTTTTAGCATTGACATGTCTGGGACAAAAGGTAGTAAACAAGAAAGAAAAAACCCAAATAAAAATCCCTGCAGCTTTAGATGAGACAGAATATTGTTTGCAGCTATAACCACATCAGGACATATTCAACTATTTTGGGTTTTTTAGGAGTCCTGTGGACTGGACACTGTCAAGAACACCCTCCGGACACCTTCCAGAAATTCTTACTACTTGATATACTCAAATTTCTGGAGGCTGAGTGTAGATCAAATTATTAGATGTGAATTGTCATGGCTTTTTCCGGCTTCTACACCAGTGTTTATCCTATTAAAAATGGGAGAATCCTTTAAATATGAGATGTTTGGTTTGAATATGTAAAACACAACACAGAGAGAGAAATAGAAAACATATACCCATGGACTTCAAACTTTCAAACAGTTGGCTTGGTTAGTGTGACACACTGCAAGGTTATGTTTGCTCGAATATTTATTATAATCTTTTGAACAGTTCCAGTTTCAGCAAATGATCTTACTGGGTTACTTGTGGTTTTTTCCTCTCTCGTCATATACTAATGTATAGCTTTCCATATGGAATGTCCTCTCCTCTATCTGTCCTGATCTGAAGTCACTTCCTAGGACGTAGGAGATTTATATTGTTCTTGCTCTGTTTTACATCTCAGTATTTCATTTTGCTGCTGTGCCTGCAAGATTTGCTTTCTGCCCTCTCCTTGTGCTGTAGCTTTATGCAGCCATGTCTTGGTTTGTTACTTTATTATGCACATTCCAATGAGATGGAGGAATGTAGGGTCCGTAACTTCATCACCAGTGTGTGAATTGATAGAAATGCAGCTGCCTTTATGAATGAAGTCCTTCCACAGAGAAAGTACTCCTGTATGTGTTCAACATTAGTTGAACAATAGCTTTTTACATGTGGAGCATTTAAAAAGAAGTCAGAAGTCTGTAGGTCTTGACTGGAGGCAGCAATTGGGGAGGGGGTGCAAGAAAAGCATCAGCAGAACTGTATTTCATTGCACTGCCTGTTGTTAATACATAAGAGACAAAGGGAGAGGTTAAGATAGGTTCCTCTAACTTGACAAGCTGAGTGCAAGTGAAATCTTGAAAGGTAGGTGAGAGAGGACTGTAGGCATTCTGCTTGTATTTTATAGATCTTTGGTCTTTGAGCAGCTTCTGCAGTGTTTTCCATATTCTGGTGGAAATGGGGAGCACACAGATGAAGGGCAGCATCCAAAGCAGTCGTGTTCTACGGAGATTGTTTTCTGTGTATGTTACATAAAACAGACAATATTCTTGATCTGTGCCCCTGCCCCCATTATTTTTCAGGGTTTGTTTCTTTGTGTGTGTGCCCTTCTATATTAACTTTATCATTAACCCAAGATGATACCTGTCCTTCAAAGAACTGCTGACTTGGGATGCCTTGCAGAAGTAAGAGGGCTAATGAGAGCATGCTGTGCAATTGGCCACCATGGAGATTCACTGTCTAGGAAGGGTAGTGTAAATACCTATTTTGCAGTGCCTGTTAGACAACTTGTCTTTTTATTGTAGGTGTGGAGGGTGCAGCTTTCCAGAGTAGACTTCCACATGACCGTATGACATCTCAAGAAGCTGCCTGCTTCCCTGATATAATCAGTGGGCCACAGCAGACTCAGAAGGTGTTTCTGTACATCAGGAACCGCACCGTAAGTTACTGTACAAGTGTGAATGCAAAAAGAGAGGATGTTGGTGTACTTGGCAAAGATTTCTTGGCAGTTGCTATTTCTAACTGGGTAGAATTTTTATTTTAAGATGATGAGGTTTCATATCTTGTCATGCTCCAAGTTACTAGTGAAGGTATTCTCCTGTTCTTGGTTCAGGCAGTGCTGAGAGACAGCATAAAGAATCTATAGTGTATTTGCAATATCAAAACACAGTTGCAACAACCATAAAAACTACAGGATTCAGCTAATACCATTTCAGGCATTAAATAAACCCAGAGCTGGTGCCAGTGTTGTATTACTTTATCTCAGTTTAAAGAAGTCTTTGTAGAATACTTAATAATAATCAAATACATTGTTACTTAGAATAAGGCAAACCTCTCAGCTTTTCTTTTCTGCTTTGTTTAACATTCAGTTGCTGTAACACTGAGACACTGAGTCAGTTAGTGGCTTATTCTCAGAACAGTTACTTTGCCAGATTGAATTTCATAAACAAGCTATAACATCGAAGGAACAAAACTCTGTTTCTGACTGTTTGTAGCATTTCTGCTTAATTCAAAAATTCCATGCAAATTAACATATAGAAAGAAGGGGCAATATTCAAATAGTTGGGGAGTTCACTCACTTGAGTTCCAGCAAGCATACCTGAAATAAAAACCTTAATACAATTAGAACAGTAGTACTGTGTTTTGCAGATGATGCTTTTAGTGACATTGTTTTTAGCTTCCTCAGCACTCATGATTTTCTGCTGTGCTTAGAATATTCTATAAAACTTAAGTCATGTTAGAGAAATTAATAGTAGGAAAGCAAGAAATACTTTGCTTTGTTACCATAGTTAAGAGTGAAATCACTTTGGCACATGCCAGTCCTTTCCAGAGATTGAAGATGATCAGGGGTCATTGTAACAGCCATGGTAACATCCAATGCCTAGTAACTTGAAGTGATTGGAAATTTATGTGTGGTGGGCATCCTCAAGACAAGACCATGACTTTTGCTATTTCTATGATATCTTCCTCTAACTTAAGTTGTAACTTCTGTCAAGTGATGAGATTTGGGAAAACAGGCCAAGGCAAGCCAAAAAGTGTGATAAACAGTTTGCTCAAATGATATAGTGAGTAATCCTTTTTTAAAAACACATGAGAAGAGAAAAGCCTTCCACTGGAGCTGGTAGAGGGGTGCTTGGAAGGGGTATTTGAAGGTTTAGTCTAGAAAACCTGCCTTGCTCATTTTTGGTCCTTATTTGCCTGGAAGTTCCTAAGTAGGATTCCCTTTCTGAGGAATTGTTATGAGAGGAGTTCTCTAGCCAGGATAACAGAGGTTAGAGTAGCAGATGAAGGCCATGGTGTTCCAAACCCAGTGGGTGAAGCCCATGGGAATGCAGACCCAGTGCTCAGCAGTGCTTTGGAGAACTGTAAACTGCAGCATGCATCCTCTTACTTAGAGCTGCACAGAACCAATGCATCTGAAAATATTTAAGTGGACATGAAAACCCAGAGTTTGTGGAGGTTAGAGGAGTTAAATGCAAAGTCTGATATTTCCAGTTTGGTTGGTAACAAAGGGAATCAAAAATTAATGACTTGGTAAGTAAAAAGTCAGATGCTGACTGCTGTCACACACGTGACACTTGGGAAGGGAGGCTGTTCTGATGCTTCCCATGTGTAGCTTTTGTTCTTTCAGTGTCCATTGTCTACTTGTATGTGAGATGAGGAGATTTCTGACTCAATGCAGTTCAACTAGAAATGGTATAGGAGCTTAAAATGGACTACATTGCTTCTTAAAGAACACAAATTTCCCTGTGGTTTGGATAGCCCTGATGAAGTTTAATTCCTAAGAGGATTTCATCTTCTAACTTTATTTGGTAACAAACACGCAAGTGGAAACATCTTTTTGTATTGCTTAATATAGTGTCATTCTGTGTTCAAATACAGCTGCAGCTCTGGCTGGATAACCCAAAGATTCAGCTGACATTCGAGACAACCATCCAACAATTAGAAGCACCCTATAATAGTAAGTCAAGTCTTTCACTGCTGAAGACATACTGTACATATCATTGCTACTCTTTTTCAGTTCTGGCTGGGGAAAAGATCAGAATCCAGAGAGCACTTCAGATGTGTCCTTTTGTTAGTGGAGCTCCATGAGCATTTGTGTGCAGAAAGGGATATTGAAGTAAGCTGATGTTTCAGGTTTCTTAGAGTTCATTTCACAGAACCACAGAGTGTCAGGGGTTGGAAGGGAACTAGAAGATCATCTAGTCCAACCCCCCTGCCAGAGCGCCTAGACCAAATCACCCAGGAACAGATCCAGGCAGGTCTGGAATGTCTCCAGAGCAAGAGACTCCACAACCCCCCTGGGCAGCCCCTGCCAGGCTCTGGCACCCTCACTGGNCTCAGTCTCCTCTTCTCCAGGCTAAAGAGCCCCAGCTCTCTCAGCCTCTCCTCAGCAGGGAGATGCTCCATTCCCCTAATCATCTTGGTTCCCTGCACTGGACTCTCTCCAGTAAATCTCTATCTTTTCTGAACTGGGGTGCCCAGCACTGGACACAGTACTCGAGGTGGGGTCTCACCAGTGCAGAGTAGAGGGGCAGGAGAACCTCCCTTGCCCTGCTTGCCACACTTCTCCTAATGCCCCCAGAATCCATTGGCCTTCTTGGCCACAAGGGCGCATTGTTGGCCCATGGTCACCCCTTGTCCACCAGGACCCCCAGGTCTCTTTCTCCAGAGCTGCTCTCCATTTGTCTGGTAAAGAAATTCATCCCTAGCAGAATTCAGAAAAGCTGGTAAGAAGATGGGCTGTTAGAGAAGTTTCCTGCAAGTTAATTCATATGCAGCTTTTAAGGTTTGCTACAGTTTCTTGGTGTTATGCAACAATGAAATTTTCTTAATCATAATGTTTCTTGGAGGCATTAAATGGCTGCATAAGACTTGAATAGACTGACCATAATGAAAAAAAGTCAGTAAAAGAGTGAGGAGTAATTGTTTGCAAATGTAGATCTTTTTAATAAACATA
>VYZU01087956.1:0-19594 GCA_013401355.1 Ceyx cyanopectus | reverse complement strand
ACCCCCCCCCCCAATTATTTATTTCTATTCAGACCTCAAAATCATGTTGCTATTATTTGTCACCTACGAAAACTGAAGAACCTGTGAGACACTTGCCAACTTGGAATTCAGTCACTGGGCCTGCTAAACAAGGTAATTTTTGCTTTGCCAAACACTGCTTTGCTCAAAACACTGTATCCCCAACCAGAAGAGCTTGAATGACAAGTGACTCATATTAGGAATTCCTTGTGTTCAATCAGCTACCCTTGATGTGAGATAAAGACAGTTGATGAAAACAGACAGAACCCAGTTTCAGTCTTCTCTTGGGAAGAGTGAAGACCTTTTTTACATAGCGACAAATTCATTCCTGGCATAAGGGTTTTTACTTCAATGGAATTATACCATGGATGAAAACAGGTCATCTTGTTTTGTACTACATGCTTCACATCAAGGATGAAATAAACTGGGTCTCAAAGGAGAGGTGATAAAAAGTCCTCAGTCAACTTACTTCAAAACCATGTTGCTTAATTCACATTTGCATTACTTTTTTGCTAATATCTGAAGCTTTAATTCCATTCCCTGGATATTAGCAGGACTAGCTATGCTGTTCAAGATAGGAATGCTTCTAAGTGCTTACTGAATCAGGGCATATGAGATGATAATTGTATGTGTTTAAAACAAAACTTTAAACAGGAGGGGATTATATAAGTTGCTAAAACAAATATATCTTCAAGTGCACTGAAGGACTTTCAAATGTTAACGAAATGTCCTTTGATAATAATAGTGCTAATAATAACATGAGTTTTCAAATATTTTTATGCATTTTGACAATCACATGTTACCCTGAGTAGGGAAGAGTCTCGGTAAGTGCACTTTTTTTCAAACAAATTCATCAACTTCAGAGCTACATCCACTCTGAAGCCACACAGGCTGAGAACATGATACTGGAGTATGTCCTGATCCAGTCATGGGTTAGTCTGTGTGTTCTCACAGAATGTTAGGGGTTGGAAAGGACCTCAAAAGATCATCTAAATCAATCCTCCTGCCAGAGCAGGATCACCCAGATCAGGTCACCCAGGAACACCTCCAGGTGGGTTTTGAATGTCTCTAGAGAAGGAGAATCCACAACCTCTCTGGGCAGCCTGTTCCAGGGCTTATTTAGCTTCTCTTGCACAGTGCCTGCTTAAATACATTTTTTTTCTGGTGAAAATGAAAATATATTTTGTTGGAGGAATAGGATTATTTTGAAATTATGGAAATCCTTGTTCATGATCAAATCTGTGTTCATGAAATATGTGTATTTTCATGACCAATAAATTAAAAGCTGCTTACACAGAAAGGTTGGGGATCTTGCCTAGGTCTTTTTAACCCAAAGGTTGATATCTCAAGGCTGGTGTGGGCTTAAAAGAATAACTTCATCCACCACGCCATGTGTAAGTCCCTGTGTGCAGCTGTACCTTCTCTTAGCAAGCCTCAAGAGATGCATAAACACTGTGGGACACGTGTAAACACCCTTGGCAGTGTTTATGGTTTCTCCTTGGCAGGGAAGGGGTGTAATGAAATACGGGTGACTCAGTGGCACCGTGTTCTCTGTTTCCCACACACACCTCGCAGACTCACATGGAAGGAGGAGAAAGGGCCTCCTGTGCAGCCACCCAGTTGTTGCCATCACACCTTTTCCTCCATCTCTCACACGGGCACCTTTTCCATTTTCACGTGCTCTGTGACAGGACCCAGTGCAGATTTCCCACATTAATGTAATAAATTGTATTTTGTGCCTAACTTTCCCTTTTGCATCTGGATGTGCATTTTAAGTGTAAGATTTTGAATTTCATCTAAACTTACAGGCATGTATTTCAAGAGAGAAAAGGAATGCTTTGAAACAATTGTTAAACTTTATAGCACACGGATTTTTTTCCTGTTCTTCAAATCAGTCGTGTGAATGGACTGGTAATAACAGGAGGATTTCAATAGAAGAGATTTTGCTGTCTTTGGTTCCCTGAGCTATGCTCAGGTCCCTCCCACAAGAAATATATTAAAATATTGATTAGATTAGAGCAAAACATTTCAAATAAATGGAGATTTATACTTCCTTTTGGATACAGAATCTTATAAAAAGTTTCAAGGCAACGCACAACAAAGCAGTTGACAAGAAAGATAGCATCTGCTTTCCTGGCTATTCAAGCTGAAGTTTTTCATTCTAAATGCAAGCAATGTTTCCGAAGTTAACATAATTAACTCACGACAATCCTGAAACATCATAATATAAGATACAGATGGAAATTCAAAGCTTTAAAAATGTCATGTAACTGCAAGAGGATTATCATTTTTTAACTGCACAAATCTGAATACTAATTAAAACAGGTGTTTTTATTTCAAACACTTTTGCCAACTGTGCCATTATTGGGAGGGTTATTTATGTATTAGTCTACTAGGAAGCATATATTGCTGGAAAAACGTGATGCAGGGTAATAACGAACTTAAGAGATAAAAGAATGACACTCTGTACTGCTTCCTGGAACAATAAAAGACCAGTAGTTCAATTAGTTAGTAATTTCCGTGTGACTATTTGACAGATTCTACTAATTGTTAAGCTCCCACTAACTATTGCTTTACATAATTAATTATATTCAAACGCGAACAACAAAGACATGTGGGCCAGTTGCCCTTTTGACAATGTTTTTCGCAAACTGATTTGCTTACCAAAAATATTTTTAGAACCAAAAGATACTAATCTGAAGTGGAAATACACATCAAAACGTTAAAGCCGCTCTGCATTTTACCATGGTTATGAGGAAAAAATTTGGATTGTTTAACATATCATTTCTGCTGCATGCATAATAGCTGCAGTCTTCTAGCAGAGATCTTTCATATTAATTTAGCATTGCATAAAATTCATCGTAACAGGTCCAAGGGTCAAGCATCATTCATCATTAGTTGAAGTGACATTTGCAACCCTTCATATAGCAGCTGCTTGAAAGGGGAAAAAAAAAGGTATTCTTTGGAAGAATAGGGGGTAGCACACAATCCTCGCTCTATCTGCGGAAGGGAAAACAAGGTGCCACTATGTCAGCATGGTAATGTGCTTAAATTTGGTGATGTCATTCTTCCCTAACCCCCACGAGTCACAAGGCACAAGGCAGCTGCATTCCTGAACTTAGTAGTTCGGGTGGAGATAAGTAATAACTAGATGTAAATGAATTGCATTACTATGGTTGTGAACATAGCTCTGTGCATCTAAATTATGATTTATATCAGGATCCTATCTTGTTTTTGAGAGTTTTCTACTTGTTAACAAGGCAGCCCTTGTTCTCATGGTATCCTCCAGGCATAATAGTTTCTGGGAAGCCAAATAAGATCACTTTTGAAACTGCAAGACAGCATTCCAAGACTTTGCAGCAGAACACACTGGCCAAAATAGGACTTCTGAAGACTGTTAACTAACAAATAGAATCTTTTTAATTTTTACTTTTTATTTCCTTGTGGCATGTCTTGCCTACTATAAAACATTAAGATCAGAACGGGAAATGTGAGCAATTAAAATGAAAATGTAATCATCTGCAAGAAAAGATAAATTTGTATTAAATGGCTAATACTTCACAGTCCTTTTGATATTACAAGTACTTTTTAAGAAAATATATATTTTATGTCACAGTAATTTTTATTATGTGAAACATGTGATCTCTTTGGAATTATGCACATTTTTAAATCGCAGTCATTAAAACAGCATGCAACAAAAAGTGGGTAGATTTTGGGAGCTTTGCTAATATTTGGCGATTTTCCTCAGCTTTGCTATTATACCTGAAATGTATTTAATTTATTCGTGTTGCTAATTATCCACTAGTATTTAAAGCACTGTGATGATTACTAACCTACTACTACTTCTTCCTTAAAAAGTTTAATGATTTTTACAAGGGAAACCAATGCTTTTTAAAGAGTCACTTAGAAGCGCATGAAAAATGTTCAAGGACATTGCTTATTACACACTGCAATTCTACGAGCTGCTATAAATTAAGCTCCCAGTCAAAACATTTCTACCAGTGAGGAGTTACTTTTCCATGCTTTACATACACGTTACGGAAGGGAGGGTGTGCTGGGCTGCCCTTGCATGAAGTCAAAACACAGCACTGAAGGTATTTCATGGTCAGATCTCCTGATAGCCAAAGGTAGTACTGGACCCTTGTATTGCATGGCAGCTTCAGCACCATCCCCAGCCACATGGGGTGTATATTATCCTATCTAAAATATAGGATGGCCATTCATCTGTGAGCAAGCCATCCCCAGATCAGACAAAAAGCATTTCTACAGTGGAGTGGTGTTACTGGTCCATTACTCTTATGACATCTCACCTTCCTAGGGATTTTAGTAGCTGTGCAGCCATTAAACATGTATGTAAAGATGTTATAGATACCAGAAAGGCAGAATGGCTGTAAAAGGAATAGAACAGCAGAGGCAAGATGACTGGCAGATAGGGTTGCCACATCCCCCTTAAAGAGACTGCTCCTTTTCCACACCTTATGTCTCTTGTACCATAAAAATATGCATAGATGTATGTGGGAGCATCATAGCAGATTTCTTGGGATGCGTGCCATGCATCTGAGCTTCGAAGCTGGCTCAACGTTGTCACCATTAAGTCGCAGTGTACACAGCAACACTTCAATCTAATTTCAATTAGCGAAAAGTTACACAGAAACTTCTTGGAGAGTACACATGACCCTACGCATAAATACCAATTAAATTCAGTATCATCAGTGTCTTTGCAGCGAACATTGATACCACCAGCGAGAGGAAGGAATTTCAAATGAGGCGACGCTTGATGACATTACCTTCATCTACAAACCCTGCCTGTGTTAACTAGTACGTCAACGATTAGTGGGACTCATCTGTGAAGAAATGGGATGAACAAGAAGCAATGACATGAAATTTTCATTGCAGGCAGTTTTGATGGGACATAAGGTAGACTATTGCAGCATTATGCAATAAAATGCTACCTGGTAAAGGGATAAAAGCCTCATCTACTGAGAAGCTACAGATACCAGGAGTGTTAAGCAGTTGTAACTGAGGCAAAAGAATTAACTAAAACTACCTTTCATGCTAAGGGCACACAATCTCCTCAAACCAGTTGGTTTACATCCCCAACTCAGACAAATTTGTATGTAAAGGGAATTCCAGTGTTGTTAAGCGGGGGTCAGTGAGATCATTCCCGTTTTTGTGGGGATGTGCAGGCACTGCACTTAGGGGTTGTTCTATTTTCTTTTGTTTGACGAGTCTTTTATTTAGAAACAATAGAACAAAACGTGTGGAAAGTCAGGGCTTTAATTCTTGACAACCACTTTTTTTTTTCTTTCATTCAAAACTTAGAAGATTCTCCTAACATGCAGATTACTGGAGGGAGATTTAAACACACCCTTTAAGCACAGAATGAAACACAACCCACTTCTCCCCCCACCACCCCCCCAAATAAAACCCCACCATCCCAAACCTGCAAGAAGACCAGGAGGAAAAAGTCATCCTAAAAGTGTTAAGACTCTTTGCACACCATCACTCATTGGTGACTGGGGAGTTTTTACAGTCTTTCAAATCTTTCAATCACAAGATGCCTTAAAGGGACAGAAGGTCTTAAAATGTGCTCTCTATTTCCTCAGTTGAGAAAGATACATGGAAGAGGGAGGGAGGGGGGAGTTGAGCCACAACACAAAAAGCATTAATGCAAAGAACAGTGGGGTCTCTCCCTAATTTGACTTTCCCTACAGGTGGTCTGCAGCTGCATCCAAACAGGTTACACCACCGCCTTCCCAGGGGCATTACAACAAAGTGGGATCTGTATTCACAAGAATACATTTACTAGCATGGGCCGATTCAGGTCTAAAAATAAGGGCGGGGGGGGGAAAGAAGCATTTTTCAACATTGCCTGAGGTAACTCTCTGTGCCAGCAGAAGACAGTAGCACTCTTGTTTCCCTGGCTGTGCGTGATGATAAAGGATATCAGAAACCTACTTCATATGACTCATTGAGGCCCACTGCCAGCTTCCAATTGATTCATTTTATCTGTATTAGTTTGTTCTCTGTCGACTACACAACAGGCCAGACCAAATCAATAAGCAATATTCTGTTTGCTATTGACTCGGGGGTAATTTTCACCAGGCCCTGCAACTGCTATACCTGATTTTATCGTTCTGGGTATCATCATGGAAACGACAGGGCTCGAAGATCACGTAGTGTGGGGATTAAACGGGCAAAGATGGCAAAGGCAAGGTGAGATATTGGCTTCTAAGCTGCTTCACCTGCAGAAGAAGGTATGAGCAATTTGTCCTGGATAGCTGTGTGCTGTGCTTATGATGCTCTTCCAGGGGATGCAGAAGGTATTTCATGTTACAAAGTGAAAAAAAAAAAACAAAAAACCCCACAGGAACACACAGGGATACAGGCCTTGGTAGCATCCCGAAATGACACATGAATAAGGAGATCATGTAACTGTGATCCTTATCTCCCTGTGCCCACAACAGCCCCTGCAACCCCAGGACAAGGCTGCAGGGTGGTTCTGGCAGTGCCCACACCTCAGAGGGGTTTGCAGGGATAGGGCAGAAACCTATTCTTCTTCTTGCACGAAGTGGCTAAATGGAAATAAAAGAGAAGTTTTTTTACCTCAAAACCTCCCCACACCACTTCTGCATTAGTTTGCTGACACACTTGCCATAAGAGGAACACAACTGTCATTACCCCAGCAGAGATGAAGACTAAGACACTGGCTCTACCTCTTTTCCCATTTAACTTGTGAATCCTGACTCTGCCTCGGGTCTCATATTTCTTGGGTTGCTTTACTGTGCCTTACCCGAAGTGGAGAGCTGCCTTTTTAGTGTTTCTGATAAATATTGGCTTTCCTAGACGAGACAGAAAAAACATGCTGGATACTGGGGTGGATGTATATAAGGAGCGTCAGAATACGGCCCAGTGTGTTCTTCCTATCAAATACACTTGACAAACTTTAATGAAAAGTCTTCTCCACTTCCTACTAACAGATGTTTCCAATTTTTTCTCTCTCAGCACTTTAAACCACCATCTTTAGTTTTCATGTCTAAGAGACATTATTATAGGATACATCATAATGATATACTGTACATTCATATACAGTATCCCATACAATGACTAGTTGATTTATAATTCAGATCCAATAAAGGGAAAAATTGATTTAACTGATGACTAGTGAAATACTAAATGCATTACAATGTTTGAAAAGAACATCCTTTTCTCGCAATGCTAGTGACATAATAAAATTAAATATGGATATAAGATAATGCCTATTATTATTAGGCAAGTGGAATCAAAGGCAGCAGGAAGAAAAGCAATCTTTACAGATCAAGGAATGCCTAAACTTCCTCTTCAAATGTACAAAGATATGGAAAAAAAACACAGATAAACTAAATTCAAACTTGAATTACAGCATAAAGTTAGTTTTGCATTAACTGGTCTTGGTCTATCTGGACTTGCAGCATTTAGGTACCATACCAGGGGTAGTTGACAATTCCAGGGGGTCATCAACCTTATATTTTAAGCTCTATGATAAATATTTTTCTCATTAACCCTAAACCCCTACAGCAGCATGAAGACACAACTTAGCCCCACATCCAAGAAGCTCACGTCCCCTCAAACGCTTTACACCTCATCCCTTCCTCTCACTTCTAACTTCTTCCTTCACCCCACAAACCCCTGTTGAGGGTCCCCCCCCCATAGCTTTCCCCTTGCCAGACAGCCCGCTCTCCCAGAATAGTCACACTATACAACATTTACGCAATGCAGTCGCTAATCTTCACATCTCACTAAAGAAGCTTTACAACCGTTCCTCTTTCCTAGCAGCTGTGTGGGCAACAGGACTGCCAAGGCTATGGTGGGTGAGGGCAGCAGCAGGTAGGAACCACAAAGCTAAGGGTCCAGTGAGCATCCTCGTTTTTTAGAAAAGCTCTTCAACATATTTTACAGATCAGAAAAATGAGGCCAGGCAACTCCGAAGTAGTTGTTTTTTTAACTTTAAGCATCTGCTAGAAGGCAGTGACTTCAACATTTGCGAATATCTTTGTTCTTCCAGATGGGTGAATCGCTCCTAATACAAAATAACTTCTATTCGGAAGCGGCTGTGATTGCTCATACAGACGTAGATTGATGGTCAATTCTTTTCCAATCCTGGTGCAGTAGTTTGTTTGGTTGGTTTTTTTTTTCCTTTAGGAACGTGTGCGTTTTGTTGCTGGAGGAGCAGTGGCAGACAGTAATCGCTCCAGAGCCAGAGCCAATAGACATTATTATATTGCAAGAATCATACAGTCATTATACCCAAAATAACACCCAAATACTGGCACTAAGCTATACCTCATTNTCTTGCACGAAGTGGCTAAATGGAAATAAAAGAGAAGTTTTTTTACCTCAAAACCTCCCCACACCACTTCTGCATTAGTTTGCTGACACACTTGCCATAAGAGGAACACAACTGTCATTACCCCAGCAGAGATGAAGACTAAGACACTGGCTCTACCTCTTTTCCCATTTAACTTGTGAATCCTGACTCTGCCTCGGGTCTCATATTTCTTGGGTTGCTTTACTGTGCCTTACCCGAAGTGGAGAGCTGCCTTTTTAGTGTTTCTGATAAATATTGGCTTTCCTAGACGAGACAGAAAAAACATGCTGGATACTGGGGTGGATGTATATAAGGAGCGTCAGAATACGGCCCAGTGTGTTCTTCCTATCAAATACACTTGACAAACTTTAATGAAAAGTCTTCTCCACTTCCTACTAACAGATGTTTCCAATTTTTTCTCTCTCAGCACTTTAAACCACCATCTTTAGTTTTCATGTCTAAGAGACATTATTATAGGATACATCATAATGATATACTGTACATTCATATACAGTATCCCATACAATGACTAGTTGATTTATAATTCAGATCCAATAAAGGGAAAAATTGATTTAACTGATGACTAGTGAAATACTAAATGCATTACAATGTTTGAAAAGAACATCCTTTTCTCGCAATGCTAGTGACATAATAAAATTAAATATGGATATAAGATAATGCCTATTATTATTAGGCAAGTGGAATCAAAGGCAGCAGGAAGAAAAGCAATCTTTACAGATCAAGGAATGCCTAAACTTCCTCTTCAAATGTACAAAGATATGGAAAAAAAACACAGATAAACTAAATTCAAACTTGAATTACAGCATAAAGTTAGTTTTGCATTAACTGGTCTTGGTCTATCTGGACTTGCAGCATTTAGGTACCATACCAGGGGTAGTTGACAATTCCAGGGGGTCATCAACCTTATATTTTAAGCTCTATGATAAATATTTTTCTCATTAACCCTAAACCCCTACAGCAGCATGAAGACACAACTTAGCCCCACATCCAAGAAGCTCACGTCCCCTCAAACGCTTTACACCTCATCCCTTCCTCTCACTTCTAACTTCTTCCTTCACCCCACAAACCCCTGTTGAGGGTCCCCCCCCCATAGCTTTCCCCTTGCCAGACAGCCCGCTCTCCCAGAATAGTCACACTATACAACATTTACGCAATGCAGTCGCTAATCTTCACATCTCACTAAAGAAGCTTTACAACCGTTCCTCTTTCCTAGCAGCTGTGTGGGCAACAGGACTGCCAAGGCTATGGTGGGTGAGGGCAGCAGCAGGTAGGAACCACAAAGCTAAGGGTCCAGTGAGCATCCTCGTTTTTTAGAAAAGCTCTTCAACATATTTTACAGATCAGAAAAATGAGGCCAGGCAACTCCGAAGTAGTTGGTTTTTTAACTTTAAGCATCTGCTAGAAGGCAGTGACTTCAACATTTGCGAATATCTTTGTTCTTCCAGATGGGTGAATCGCTCCTAATACAAAATAACTTCTATTCGGAAGTGGCTGTGATTGCTCATACAGACGTAGATTGATGGTCAATTCTTTTCCAATCCTGGTGCAGTAGTTTGTTTGGTTGGTTTTTTTTTTCCTTTAGGAACGTGTGCGTTTTGTTGCTGGAGGAGCAGTGGCAGACAGTAATCGCTCCAGAGCCAGAGCCAATAGACATTATTATATTGCAAGAATCATACAGTCATTATACCCAAAATAACACCCAAATACTGGCACTAAGCTATACCTCATTTTACTGGTGCGTCAGTAACATTTAAAATGACCTTAATAATCTCAAATATTTCCCAGAGAAGTTGTCATTGTCTTTAAAAATCTTTGGGGATTTTAACCTGTATTACGGAATTCAAAGAAATATTATTAATCAACTCACAAAAAAAAGCACCAACAGAATCAGGGGTCAGCTAATTTGGGCTTAAACACCTACATTTGCATGTGCAAAACTGGATAATTATGCTCCTAGCTGCCCATTCATGTGTACAGATGGGTGCACCCACACATTTTTGTGGGATAATTTTTGGAAGCCTATAGAAAATATGGTCTTTAAAGATTTTAATAAGGTTGGCAAAACATACTTTCTTTGCATAAAATTATGTAGCTCCCAAGTCTAAAATTACTTTGATTTAAAAAATGAAAATTGGTAAGGGATTAATCCATAATATGGTCTAATTACTTTTTTTCTTAAAAATTAAATGGTCAAGATCTTAACTCAGAATAGTGGTTACTGTTCATGAACTGAAACTAAGAAATAGAACTGAATAAGGAATTTTATTAGGTGTCTAAATATGTATTTAGCTAATAGAATCCTCTTACCTTTGGCTGAATAACAGGTATAATAATTATGAAAGCATATTTAATTTATACATCTGAAGCATAAAGCTTCACTAATTATATTTTTATGAGATTGAAATGCAAACTGGCCAAAGCTTGGGATAGAAAAAGTAGAACTGACTTGCTGTCATTAGCTTGCAAAAACGCGTATATTCATAAACACACACGCTCAAACAAATAAAGGGAAAGACAGACAGACAGACAGACAGAGAGGATGTTGAAAGCAGATAATTAGCACATATTTTGGCCCTTGCAGATGGCACCGACGGCTTTTATTTAACCTTCGCCTCGTTTAAAATGCTGAAAGTTGAATTCTTATTTATCGGAGTAGCTTCAGCAACGTGCAAAGGGTATTTGCCCCTTCGAAACGTATAGAGTTTCCTAAACATTGCTCAATAAACAGATCAGGTTTTCAGTGATTACTGAATTTTCCCTGCCACGCTCAGTAAGGAAAAAAAACCCCAATATTAAAGCAAAGACTACTTTCTGCTCTCCGATATTTTATTATTTCTTTGCTTGCAGAGGTTACTTCTGTCACTAAGTAAATAACACCGTGGATTTCTCTTTGTCCTTCATCAATCAAACCCGGTCAATTATAAGACTAGTACAACTAGATCAAAACTCCAGGCTGTGTAGTCATATTACCACTCATATTATTACCAAAAGCGCATCTATATTCCAAACTGGGATACCATAACCCCTTTGTCATTTTCCAATAAAAAAGACCATACCAAATAGGCAGAGCACACCGTAATTAGCAGCTGGCAGAGAAAGCTGTAAATCTGTATGAGTTCTGAACGATTTGCTTACATTGTTGCTTTGTTGACAAATGATGCTGTACATGTTAATGTTCCTGAAATGTCCCCATTGCACCTGACGTGCCAATAAATGCCAGCCAGCTGTATGAATTATGGAAATAAGATTTTTGTTTATGAAGGTATCCCAGACATTTATTTTACTGCATGCCTCTTGACAGATTTAATGTCTGGAGTTACATTGAGAAGATATTTGCTACCTGACATAATGGATAATGGAAACTTTAAAGGCTTTTTTTAATGATGAGACTAATATATTTTTTTAATTTTACCTTGTGGCTACACATTTACTCTCAATAGAAAGCTTGCATATTTTAAATGAAACGATACTCAATTGTTCCTAATGTACAATGAGTTGGATGAAACCAGTGCTGCAGTATATGAGAAAACAGAGGAAAAGTGTCTCTGAAAGCTACTAAAGCAAGAAAGCTGTACTCAAGTTTACCTATTTTCTCTTAGTTTATCTCCTGTGAACCTGTTCTAGCATATCACTAGTGCACAAAGGTAGCTCTTAAGACCCAGGCATTTCAAAATCTGATAAAAATCTTTTAACAGATGTATTTATAGAAGGCTCCATAATTTAATATGCTAAGGCAAGACACAGAAACATGTAGAACTATATTTAACTATATTTAACTGGATACTGAACAAAAAAAACCCCTCAAAACTGTCAGAGCTGTAAGTATTTAAAACAAGGTGTATGTTCTTAAGCAAGACATTAAAAGAAAACAATAATCATAAGTATCAGAGACATAAAAACTTATCCTGACCAAGGAAAAATGTTCTCAGGCATCAAGCCTGGGAAAGATAAAACTCTGACGAGGCTCATTTAGAGACAGGTTTGGGGATGACTTTCTTGTCCCTTCAAATCTGTGCTGTTTCTGCAGATCTCACTGTGGAAGCCTCTGAAAAGCTCTCCCAGTGTTGGGGTGGGCAGCAGGTGCTGGCTGCTGGGAATCCCAGCACCGAGTTTTCCCTGCCCTACAAGCAGGGAACCTGATTCCTGCTCCAAAGTGGAAAAATTTAGCCTGGCAGAAGAGCCTGTACTATGCAAGCCCTTCAATTCTTTCTCTATTAGCACATGTTAGTGTATTGTCAAGAGGAACAATAGCAACCCCACAAACTATTTATTCCATCAAGAACAATTTATTGTCTTTTGTGTGTTCGTTTCCAGCTTCTGAAGCTCAAGAGAGAAAAATCTGCTGGGTCTTTAAAACTTCAGATGTTAGGGACTATTTGTAGTCATCATGTAAATGGGGGTGGCAACCAAATTAACCAAATTCATTTTGTAACCACAAATCATTCCTATTAAAATACTCTTTTCTCACCCCACCTCAAAAGAAGAATAAGAAGAATAAGAAAAAAAGGAGTCCAGATGGTTAAAATTATTTTTAAGCAAATATTTAGTGGTTACAGTTGAATTCTTCTGGCACACATTCTCCACTACAAAAATGACACCCCACATTCACTGTGTTAACCATTTTCCTATGTGCCAGCCAAATGAATGCCTCAGAGAACACACACACGTTATGGAAGCATTATCAGAAATGCTATAGTTAAGGCTCTCTTTGCAATTTGGGCATAAAGGAAGGATATTTTACACTGTAGGGTAGAATTTCGTCTCCAGGTATAATATGGAATTCCTCAACAGACAACTGAGTTTTCAAAAACGTTCCCTTTCTTGAAGCAGAACTATTTTTTTCAGCATACTTCTTTATTGCTAATATCACTGCAAGCTCTGTTTGAGAAGTGGGGTGGAAGGGAGGAAAGGCTGGTAAATATACATTCACAGCAACTGCCACCTCCAGATTTTGCAGAGCTTCGAAATGTTTCACTAAGACACAAACCCCATGTTCCTTTATTTCTCATAACCTAATTCAGCCTGCACAAGAAGCTGCCCAAGGAACTCCCTTTGTTGCTCTGACAGTTGCTTGAATTCTCTCATGTTGGTTTGTTTTTTTCCTCTCAGGCTCTTTCACACATTGACCCACACTACTTGGAGTACACTGATATTATACTCTTCCATTTTCAACCCATTTCACAACCATCACCGCCACATGAGAGCGCCTCCAAACAGCCAGTTCACGTCACAGAGCAGACTGGAAGGAGGCTGATGGGGAGAAGTAAGAACACTGGCACCAGTATGGGGCTGGCTGCAGTGATGGACGGCCAGGGAAGGTGTCCCCCCTGTACAGCTTCTGCAAACTGGTTGCTCCAGTCTGGCATCCCAGGAGGCTTGCCAGATGGAGAACCTTCTCCGCAGCAGAACTGCAAGCTGTGCTTCTCGGGAAACTCGAGGCTGTAACCCTTTCCCTCTTCCTCCACATACCCTGTTGCTTCCAGATTTCTTTCGATGCCTACATATAAACAACCGAGACGGAATCTGATTGCTCGGAGACGCACTAACTTAACTCGCTTCTAATCCTTTTTCCAGCAAATTAACCCCAGATAACTTAACACTGTATATATAGCTTTGGGAATAGAAGTTAATTCATTCTAGGTCAGAGCTAAAACCGTGCATGTGATTCGCACGAAATGGATGTGTGTATTGTGGTCGCTCACATTTTTTAAGCAGAAAGGAAGTTTGGGGTGAAGTTGCAGTTCTTGGATGTCATGATGTTTGCATGGTCTGACTTGGGAGTCGCTTTGTGCAGATGTTGCAGTTGGTTATCTGCTGATATTCTTTATCCACCCTTGATGAGATGTTGCTAGTAAAAACCCTGACAGAGACTGCAATCTAAAGTTAACAAAAGGCTTATTTTGGTACAAGTTAAGGTCTGAATTATGTATGTTTGTTAAATGAAAGGAAATACATGTCTGTCTTCATATATGTATGTGCATGTGCACACCTGGTTTACATTGGTGTAACTTCTCTGATCTCAGCACTTTACATCAGAATACCAAAAGGTAAATCTGACCCATACCATCGAGTCTCCAAAGGGCTAACTCTCATTATTTTTGTTACAAATGCTTATATTTTGCTCAGTGAAAGATTAAAGCTAATGTATAGCAGAAGAGCAATGTAAGGAATCCTACGATAAGTCTCCATCCTCCTTTTGGTACCTACGCAGTGGGTAGTACAGGAACTCGGGCTCCACTATCCATTTTCTCTTTCACGTGCATGGAATTCATTGAAAGTAATGGGAAGGAAATTACAGTAGTCTCACAGGTCTCTAACAAGGGATCACTGTGTGGAAAAATGTGACTTGTCAAGAGGTACTTTCTTTGTATTGTTTCATGAGAAAATATACCATAAAGAATAGCTGAAACCTAAAAGCTTTGCATTCCTTTTCAGTATTAAATCAAACCAGATATTGGTAAAAGGTGCAATTTTACTGGAGACAGACCAAAAGGTGGTAATATTCCTATTGACTGAAGCCAGTGGTTGGCATAAAACATACACTCCATTTCCAGTAAATCATTTTATAAATATTTGAGTTTTCCCTCTGCAGTTCACCGTTTAAGTAGTCTGTTTACAACCAAGAAAATAAACACACAACTATCAAATAAACAAAGGAAAGAGATCTAATTAAAAGCTAAATTCACTCTCTTTGGGGGAACAATTACTCTCAAGTATTTCCGCTCCTTCCTTGTAGAGGTAGAAGTTTAGTGCCAAGAAAGAAGAATCGCTCAGTCAAGCCTGTACCATTTATATATGAAAGTTTGAAGGAGTTTTTGAAGAGCAAACTGCTCAAGATCTTGCTGTGGTGAAAGTAAAGCCAACCCACATAGCAGCAGAGAACTGATGCTGTTAAACACCCTGTTAAATGGCAACGGGGAGCGGAAGGAGCACCTGGGCCACGATTGGGTTGTGTTGCACTTTATTACCAAGAAGGAAACCCCAGGAAGATGTGCAAAGGGGGGTCTGCAGGCAGCTTCCAGCCTGGAAACTGCTCTGCCATGATCTTGTTGGAGAAAACATTACCTGCCTCACTCCCTGCTACTTATGTTGTGCGGTGAAGAGTGGCACGTTGATTAATTACTACTCTAAAGTGCTTATAAAGCATCAGTCCAAGGCAGGTTTACTAGGCTGGGGCCTCCCATGATTTATTGACTACAGAGAAAAGCAAAGGCCATTCGTGAAGGAGCATTTTCTTCTAGAGAAAAAAAAAAAAAAAAGGTAATTTAAATTGCCCATCTTCTGCTCCCCCAAATTAAAATGTCTGATCCCAAAGCCAGAGATTTTCTTCCTCTGAAACTTATGCAAAAAATTAAACAGCAATCGAGTTTGACTCCACTTTTCCTTAAAGGACACCTGGCAAATATTAATAAAAGAAATAGCTTGAATCAACTGGTAAGAAAGATCTGCAATGTTTTGCTGATAAAGGGAGCTGATCAGAAAACTTGAAAATGATTAGGACATTTCTGCTGTAATACTTTTCACGTTGTCAACATCATTTCTGGAAAGGCAGAAGAAAAAGCAAAGCACAAACACTGACACACACAAGGCATAGCCACAGGAAGGATTCATTTGGTTTTGGTTTGTCTCTGTTGCTAGTTTGCTTTTTATTTTTTAAAACCAGTAGTAAACTGGCACTTTGAGTTTACTGCGCTTCACTTACTAAAGCCTTTTAATAGTGTATAGTGCAGGAATGCGAGAGAAAAAGATTCCCATATGACAGAGATTCTTTGATATTGTTACTTCAACCAAAACTTTGAAATACAGTAGCTGGTTTTGTGTGTAGCATATGACAATTTTTCCCCAAGTCTTATAAACTTTGATTTATTTAACTGCTGTCACTGATGTGACTCACAGAGAAAGAAAGCGTGAAGAGATTGAGTGAAATAGCTAATGTGTTAGTCTATTTGATGGCACAGGATTATATGGTACAATAATTAGTACAGTCTGTATAAGAACTCCACAGAAAAATATCGGTCTCAAAGACAGAAAAGAAGATAATGTCGACTGCTTCCAATAATTTCCTCACCATTTCAACATAGTATTATTCAGGTTTTTGCCTATAATTCATTTCTGTGTAGTAGCTGAAGTTACTCTAAGCACAAGAGAAAAAGGAGATAACTCTGCTCTTGCAGATAGCAAGGTGGCAATTTCCACTGGCTTTGGTGTGACCCTTCACGTGGGGAGCTCACGCTTACTGCAATGTATTTTGCAATAACCTAACACAATAGCACACTACCCAGACTTCACACCAGCTTGCTGCATGGTACCGTTGCAACCTTGTGAAACGGTGAGATTGAGGGCGGCTTTCTTCTGGAAAAATGTTGGACTTGGTTGATAACCTTTAAAAAAAATTAAGTATCTTGCAATTAACATACTTTTTCTGCCACTCGTTACCTATATCTCATCAGAGCTTTAGTGTGAGGGGTTCAAAGATGCCCTTAGAAATTGCAAGTCAGGTTCTTAATTGTATTCAAAGAAATGAAGATTTCTCCTGAGTAAAGGAGGTTGGGGGATTTCCTCTCTGCTCCACAACTGACAGTCTGCATAGTCACAACTGTTCATCTGTGATCAAATTGAGGCAAGATCTGGAAGCAACCTGGAGAAGGATACCAAAAACAGCAAGTGGGATCCAAATCCCCTACCTGTGATGTCCTGTCCCAGACACAACCACATATAGTGGCCATGCACCCAAAATTTGAGGGTAAATATAGCATTTGTGGCTCTATCACATGCATTAAGAGGTATTGTTGTCCCAGAACTGGAGAAAGGAAGGACTGCCTCCAGAACTTGTCGAGATACCAGTCCTTAGCTTGCATGCTCTGCTCAGGGAAAAGGAATTGCCTCTTACCTCTCTGTGGTGTCGTTTACCTATATGTATAATGAAGATAGTGCTTGCCCTCAAGGGGTACAGAGAAGCTTAATTAAACAAGAGACTCTTAGCCTTAATCAGACTTTGCTCACTTCCTAAGTACATGGGAAATCCTTCAGTTCAGGAACAAACTTGACACCATGACATCCGCTTCCTTACTGTTTTGCCTTTGGGAATTATTTTCATTGGGAATAGATATTTATGAAGCCATAAACAACACACACAGACCATCAAAAACAACTAAATAACAAGCCCAAATTCCCACATATCTATCACTGCTGATCATTCTTCTCCATATTAAATGTTTCCTGCAATTATATTTCATTGAGCATTCTGCCTTTGGGAGTTGGTTCCATATTTTGTCTAAACCCACAGAATATGGCAGAGTGCAAAGCACTCCCCTAAGAACATGTCTGATGGATGATGTGATAGGTGTGAGGCAATCCTCCTTCATTCCATCTCAATCTCAACTCATTCCCTTTGTGGATTTGATGGTTCCAGAAAGAAAAGGACCCAACCACCCTTACTGTGATTTTAATCGCTAACAACCAACTAAGCATTGGTCTTGCCAGATGCTGGACAACTTTTGAACAGTTGTCTTCTGTACATAACAGAACTTCAATATGATTTGAGATGCCCAGAAGAATGAGTGTGGCATACAGAAGCACACAAGATCACATCTCTTTTAAAGCCAGTGGGTTATTTTTAAATGGGAGTTGGTAAAGACAGGCAAGAGTTTCAACAAAGTAAAATCTCAATGATTTCATGGAAATATTATCTATTTGTGGAATAAATAGATGCGGAGCCAAATAATTCTGAAGTATCTAAATTCCACCTTCCCTCTCCCACTCACAGAATCTGCTTTAAAGCAAAAATACCAAATTAATACAAGAATTATAGTTCTCATGGTATCTCCTGACAGACTAAGAAGGTACAGAGAATATCTTGAGAAACTCTGTTCTTAGGAAATACCGAGTCCAGTTCTGAAAGTTATTAACAGTCCATGAATCTAAGCGAAAAATCCAAAGTTTTGGTATCTAACTTGAATAAAATTTGAACTCTGGCCCTCTGAGTGTAAATCAGCAGTAGGCATGTGAAATATTTATTTTTTCCCTCCTAATAATGTGTACCAGTGCATCAAGAAGAAGCTGAAGATATTTCAAATATAGCATACTCCTTTTTACCAACAGCTACTCTTGCATCCAGCAGCTTCTACTCTAGCACCTGCGTACTGGGAGGAGATCTGAAGCTGGTGCTTGAAGTCAAATTAATTTGGGCCAAGTTTACTAATTTTCAAAATCATAATCTCTGCAATGCCCTCTCATTCCCACTGTCCCAAAACTTTCCTTGGGTTTTGGGTCTTCCCCAGCCTTATCTCCTCACCTTCCTCTCCCCAGATGCTCCAGGTCATGAGACATCCTCACCAGCCCCAGACCATATTATTTCTGCCTGTGCCCCACCACTGCATATGCTGGTTGCCCTCCAGGTTCCCACAGAGGCTTTATTGCTCCTCAGGAAGGGGATGGTTAATCAGGAGACAGTTACATTTATCAGTTGTTGGTTGGGTAGCTTCAGCAGAGTGATCTACAAGCCTTTGGTGCTCAATGCCTGGTAAAAACATTCTTGCCCAGCCCTAACTGTTCGTTTTGACCTGTTGGGCTGCACTTCATTGTCCTCTGAATTGCACCTACACAACTGAGACCATGTTAGAAACTGGGTTGCTGAACTGATCTAGGTTAAAAATATCCCAGATATTCTTTAATGAAGTGTCAATGACTATTCTCAGGCTGAAGAGCAACTGGAATACCTCCTAATAATCTTGCTTACATATGCAAAAAAGTATGCCCTAATCTAAAATGTATTTATAATATAAAATGGAGTTCAACATTTGACCCGAGCATATCCCACTCTGTCATGCAGACAAAGGAAATAAAAATGTGTTGCTGTAATTTCCTTGACAGCAGAAAAATACCAAAACAAACAAGAAACCTCACACCTATATGTCTAGGCCAATATATATGATAATGTGAAACAATGAGATTTTTCATGGCCATGTTGAAACTCATCTTTTTAGTTCTAACACTGCAACATGTAAATGCTACTTTTATTTTTTAAATATAAAAATAAATCAAAATATCCTTAAAATTTCATTAAAACTTTTCCTGCCTTTCTAAAATGTTTGGAATTAGAAGACTTCACAGCCAGGGTTATGAACACTGTTCTGCAGAAAAATAGCAGAATTATAATTATGAATGTTTTTATTGGTGGTGCTAGTTTATTATTATTATTATTGTTAT
>VYZU01087952.1:26951-46488 GCA_013401355.1 Ceyx cyanopectus | reverse complement strand
TTCACATTTGTTTCTTATTTGATATTGACAGGTACAGGCAGAGTTTTGTTTATATAATGATAGGTCAGACTGAAAGAATATCAGTTGAGTTTATGTCACTAATAAAATGCAGGTGGCCAACACAGGCCACTTAATGATTTCTTAAGTTTCAGTGGCTATCAACATTTGCCTCTCAGCCACAGTGTTGCAACGCAGTGCTGAGAATTAACAGAGGCAGACAGTTTGGAGTGGAAAAAGTAGTTTGCATGCTCAGAAAGAGATTTGCTGCCTGAGGTTCTCCAATCTTGTGCATCTGAAATTGCCCTATGCTAATCAGACTTTCTCTTGGCTCTGAAGAAATTGTCATTGAAGATTTTTCTGAACTTATTTCCTCTAACTGCCAATTGCTGACTCTCATCCTGCCCCCAGATAAAAATACCCAGTACAGTTGTATACACCATGGTTCACACAGCATCTGGGATATTTCAAATACAGTGTATTTCTGCATCTCCAGCACATGTTCTTCACAGACCATGGACTCCATACCAGCTGTGAAGTTTTCATGGACTTTTGGGGAAAATCACAAAAACTTTGGTGAGATGTCCATCCAGTGCTGATTTCTGCAATTCACTGTACTGAAAGTTTTCAGTGTACTATAACTGTCAAACCATGTTTATGGAAAATCATGTCATGCTTTACCAGAAAATGTATTTGATGTCATCCCCTCACTAATTATTGACAGGATAAAGAAGCAGTAATAAAAGAAGATAAAATCTGCATTTTGAAAAAAAACTGTCTCTGTTTCTTGCTATACAAGTAGAAAGAAGTGTAGCTATGCTTATAGACTACCAGTTTTGTTATGCTGCTTAACTGGGTGAACAGTCTTTGCACATTTATACTAAAAGATGGTGCATGAATTTAGGTGACACTAAGACAGTTTAGTCAGAACCTCATCTGGAAAGGCTGGTGATGAAATGTTCTGCTAGCACCTGCCATTTTAATTATGAGATTTAATGAGGAAATTCAGGCAAAGTGGAATGGCTGGTTTCAGTGAAAGTTCACAGCGTTTCCATAGTCACCCCTGGTAATTCTCTTTTTTCTCTTAAGAGACCTTGCATTCTAATGCATCAGGAAGACGTAACTATAATTCCACCTGTTTAATGCTGATTTAGAAAATGATCAAAACTCATTCGTAAAGCTGTAGTCAGGAATCTGATTGAAAATGGGAAATGGACTCAGAGGTTCCACATGCTGGCTGGCTACCTGTGAGGGTGTCATCCTTTCTCCTTTAATGTTTTTCCTCCTAGTGAATAACTTTATTATGCTTATGGAAATGGCATATTCTCTGGGAAATTGATATGGTAATCAGGATACATTGTTTGTGTGCAGAGAAATTCTGGATAGTGATTGGAATTAGGTATAACATGTCACATGAACATTTGGCTGCTGAGATGACAGAGGAGTGTTTGCAGCATGGAAAAAATAAGCAAGTTGATAATGGGCTTCCTAACACATGCTGCTGTCATTTCATATTGCTGGACTAAAAGAGCACCCTGTCCAATTATAGCAGTGACATGGAAAGCAAAGGTATGTTACATTCAGCAATATTCCATAGTATTCAGTAATATTCATTCAAGTTCAGCATTTCATACATTTCCCCATTTCGCATGTGCTGGCCTATTATAACCAAACTCAAGATATGGTAAAGATACTGAATAAAGAGTTTCCTGCAGAGAAATGAAAACCACAACCCCCTAACAAAAAGCCTGTATTTTCTGCTATAATACTTTTGTTTAAGGAAGTACAGATATGCTTCCCAATGTTAACCAAAACCAAAATAAAATAAACAATGAGAAAATTTTTAGAAAGCCTCTGTTATTCATGAGGTACTGATAGAAGGAAGACCTGGTGAGCTACAGACCAGTCAGTTTCACATCTGTGCCTGGCAGAATCCTCATGAAAACTATACTAGGACACATGGAAAAGAAAGAGGTCAGTGATTACAGCCAATATGTCTTCACTAAGGGCAAGTGTCTGACAAATTTGGTGGCCTTCTATGAAAGGGTTAGAGTGTTGGTGGATAAGAGCAACTGACATAATCTACTTGGATTTGTGCAAAGCATTTGGACTGGTACTTTAATAGGAGATCACAGTGTCCATCCCAAGGAACCTTTTAATTGCCAGTAACCTGCCTTTTCCCTCTCTCTGAACATAAGCTAATTTATCTAGCCCAGTAACTTGCACTAGGAACACTGCAGGGATAACATGACATTAAAACCCTCCAGCAAAGTAGTAAAGTCTCATATTAGGGTTTAGGAGACTCCTGACACCAACTTTCCCCATGACCATCAGCAAGTCACATTCACCATTTTCTTCTCACTACCTTCCTCTGCTACCTTCACGCCACATGTACATATGTGTGCATGTGTACAATGGTAGCCTTCTGCAAGTTTATGCCAGATTCTCACTCTATTTGAGGACTCCAGAAGCTGCTATGATACCAATAAGAATCTGCTTTCTTTTACAGCAGTTTGAAGACCCATGAACAGGAGGAATCATCCCCGTCGGAACAGCATATCTTTCCAGTTACCTCTGTGTCCTGCATAGCTTTCTTTGTCTTTCAGCTTGACAGATGTTAAAGATGAGATCTTTAATTGAATGACACTATTCATAGTGCAGATTTATTTAAAACCATTTAACTAAAAATCTTTAAAGAATCACAAACACAGTGACCTTAACTAGCTCATGTTTTATAAAGCAAAAAATCCTAGATATCTGCACCAGAGCATCCTTAGACTTCTGCCAAACTCATAAGGTATAAAGGCCAGATCCTTTTGGCTGAGTGCCAAATCAAGTTTTTATTCACTTGATTTTATCTGTTGAGAAAGCAAATTCTTCTCTAAGAGTGTTGGTAAATGCCTACTGTAAGAGAAACACATCTAGGCAGCTGTTCATCCTATTCTAAGATAAATATTTGTTTTTCAACCTAAAGGGGAAGATCCCAGTCAACCCCTTTAAGCTCACTGACCAGCTTCTAGCCAGGTAGATCAAGTGAAATCTTGTGAAATCTCTACCAACCTGCAAATCCTGTAAGCCAGCAAATCTCACTCAGTTGTCAAGGTGTTGCTGCTGCTGCTACTAGGACAGGTACTCAAAGAGGTGAGCATAGTCACTGAAGAGGAAGTGAGGGCCCTGGGGATGGCATGGGGAAAGGGTTTCTAATCTGATGAGAGTGCCCTGGCCATGTATTGCCCAATGCAAACATGGAACAGGCTGAGCAGCTCCTGTCCTTCAGGAGACACAGACAGAGCTGTTGTTTCCAGAGACTTTTCTCTTTTGTGTTACACATTTGGAGGAGAAATGTATCAGTAGTTCTTGCAAAGAGGCTTAGAACCCCACCCAAGGGAAAGCTTCTGCTCCTTCTTTTGGTTGCTGGCTGATCATCAAAGTGCAGAGTTTTATCAGGATTGTCCTCACTCTTCAGCAACTCAGACTCTGGTAGTGGGGTAAGAGGCAAATCTCAAATTCCTCTGCAAGAGACATGCCTTGGAAAATCTGCTTATCTGGGTGGCACTGAATCTNTGTGCAAAGCATTTGGACTGGTACTTTAATAGGAGATCACAGTGTCCATCCCAAGGAACCTTTTAATTGCCAGTAACCTGCCTTTTCCCTCTCTCTGAACATAAGCTAATTTATCTAGCCCAGTAACTTGCACTAGGAACACTGCAGGGATAACATGACATTAAAACCCTCCAGCAAAGTAGTAAAGTCTCATATTAGGGTTTAGGAGACTCCTGACACCAACTTTCCCCATGACCATCAGCAAGTCACATTCACCATTTTCTTCTCACTACCTTCCTCTGCTACCTTCACGCCACATGTACATATGTGTGCATGTGTACAATGGTAGCCTTCTGCAAGTTTATGCCAGATTCTCACTCTATTTGAGGACTCCAGAAGCTGCTATGATACCAATAAGAATCTGCTTTCTTTTACAGCAGTTTGAAGACCCATGAACAGGAGGAATCATCCCCGTCGGAACAGCATATCTTTCCAGTTACCTCTGTGTCCTGCATAGCTTTCTTTGTCTTTCAGCTTGACAGATGTTAAAGATGAGATCTTTAATTGAATGACACTATTCATAGTGCAGATTTATTTAAAACCATTTAACTAAAAATCTTTAAAGAATCACAAACACAGTGACCTTAACTAGCTCATGTTTTATAAAGCAAAAAATCCTAGATATCTGCACCAGAGCATCCTTAGACTTCTGCCAAACTCATAAGGTATAAAGGCCAGATCCTTTTGGCTGAGTGCCAAATCAAGTTTTTATTCACTTGATTTTATCTGTTGAGAAAGCAAATTCTTCTCTAAGAGTGTTGGTAAATGCCTACTGTAAGAGAAACACATCTAGGCAGCTGTTCATCCTATTCTAAGATAAATATTTGTTTTTCAACCTAAAGGGGAAGATCCCAGTCAACCCCTTTAAGCTCACTGACCAGCTTCTAGCCAGGTAGATCAAGTGAAATCTTGTGAAATCTCTACCAACCTGCAAATCCTGTAAGCCAGCAAATCTCACTCAGTTGTCAAGGTGTTGCTGCTGCTGCTACTAGGACAGGTACTCAAAGAGGTGAGCATAGTCACTGAAGAGGAAGTGAGGGCCCTGGGGATGGCATGGGGAAAGGGTTTCTAATCTGATGAGAGTGCCCTGGCCATGTATTGCCCAATGCAAACATGGAACAGGCTGAGCAGCTCCTGTCCTTCAGGAGACACAGACAGAGCTGTTGTTTCCAGAGACTTTTCTCTTTTGTGTTACACATTTGGAGGAGAAATGTATCAGTAGTTCTTGCAAAGAGGCTTAGAACCCCACCCAAGGGAAAGCTTCTGCTCCTTCTTTTGGTTGCTGGCTGATCATCAAAGTGCAGAGTTTTATCAGGATTGTCCTCACTCTTCAGCAACTCAGACTCTGGTAGTGGGGTAAGAGGCAAATCTCAAATTCCTCTGCAAGAGACATGCCTTGGAAAATCTGCTTATCTGGGTGGCACTGAATCTTGACTGGTCTTTTTAACAGGCTGCAATTCCAGTTTGAGATAAAAGACTGCAGCAGGAGCATCAACAGATGAGACTCAAGTGAAGAGCCAGCTGAAGATATGTTTCCCACTTCTCAATAGTGTCTCCAAACAACTCTTTACTCAAAATAAAACAAAAATAAAGTTGCAGCACACACACAGGGTCGTATTTCACCCTTTGCCATTTCGTTTGGCAGGATATTCCCTAACAATTAGAAATGTAGTAATTAATGGTGTTGCTACTTCTTTTTTACAATGTTCCTAGCACTACTACTCCCAAAGTCAGTTCAACTTTTGCAAATGACAACTCATTGAAGAGCAGTTTCTATGCTTAAATTTATCCTGGTTTGCACAATGCAAATAGTTCACTGAATATAGGGAAGGAATTTTAGGTCATACAGACAATGACCACACCACATAATCCCTCCAGAGTCCAAGGGACCAGAAAAGGAATGGGCATGTTTTATTTGGAAGCTGTGCAAAAGTCAAAAGGATTTTGATTGTCAGAAACAAATAAACAGCACCAAGTCAGATCACGGTTCAGCTCTAAAATTACAATCCTCCACTCACAGGTAAATCAATGCTTATGTTCACAGAAATAATCTATTTTTCTACAGTATAAGTGGCCATCACTTTCCTCATCCTTTCCCCAAGTTCTCCAAGTGGGCTTATTTTCCTCTTCTTCCTAATACTTGACTTTTGCTATGCTGCTGTGTTAAGATCAACACAAACCATCAGTAGAACTTAGATCAGCCCGTCCTTACTTTTGCACAAACCATTTCCAAGTCCACAGCCGATTTCATCATAATACTCTTCAGATAATTTTGCAATGTAGAAGAGCTGTCCATGAATGACACAGTTTATCCAACTTCTCTGAAGTTCCCCAGCAGGTCTTGCAACTCACCAGGACAGCAAACTCCACAATCTGGATAACTGCTTTCACAGACCATGTTTTCAACTTCCATTCCCACACATCCAACACAACTGTCTGTGGAATGGTCACCTAGAAGTGTGGATACCTGAATAATGAAAGAAGTAATGACTTTTCACTCTACTTGCAGAAAATGAGACACAATTGTCACACAACTCCTGTCAGAGTGCAGCAAGAGCTGGCCATCTGCAAAGGGTGGGGATCTAGGATTGGAGCATGGGAACTGGTCGGGTATATATTGAGGTATACTCATGGAGCATCTTAATGGAGAAATCAAAACCCCCTGACATCTATGAGAACTTCACAGATTTATTTTTTCTTCTTTTTTTGAAGGGTCACTTACTAGTTCTTGTTAGCATGATTTTCCCTTTAGTTTTGTGTGCATACTTTCTTGCGTAGCTGTAGGCTGCTATTTATGCATTTCACTACCATTTTAGTAGCTTCTATTCAGTGTTCATACTTGCTGTGTGAGACTGATGAAGGACTATGTCCAAGTATTCTTAGAGCTGTTAGGTCTCATACATGGTGATTTATCCCAGCCATTTCCAGAACCACTTTGGAGAACATCTTAGTATAATTTAATGGTTTACTTCAGAGATAATATGTCTTGGATCTGAATCAAGCCTTTTACTTATATCATCTGCTCTATGGGATACTGACTGACTGATTTCTAAACCACCAAGAACAGCAAAAAAACCTTGTATTTTTTCTGTTAGAAAACCCTGAATTTAAACTAAAACAAACTAAGGAGACTGGTGGTTTCACAACATGAGAAAGGAATGATTTGCCCCTGCGACTGATTCCAGCATTCAAAAACCTGATTGTCTACCTTTCAAAGAGAGGTCCTTGGTAGCCTTGGACAAGTCAATCAGACCAAAGCAATACACAATTTTCTCAGGTAGCTGACTGACAGAATTCACTAAAAAGCACAGAATTTCTAGGGTTTGTTAAAAAGTCTGTGTCCATTCGAGCTTGGCTAGTTTTCCTGCCTCAGAGGAAGGGATTAGGGGGGAAGACAGTTCTGTGATCCACGTAGCCTTGTCTGTGGCCTTGTCTGTCTCCTTCAGGACCAGCTCAGCACTCACGGTCCAGGACTCTCCCTCCTCCCCACCCTGCAGCTCTACTCCTGCAGGAGGGCTTTTTCTTTAAAAAACAAAGAGTCTATGAGGTTTTGATTTCATGGTGTTTCAAAGGTGATGCTTAAAAGCACTCTCTGCATTATCACAAAATGTAAATTAAAAATTAAACTCAAGAGTTTTTATTTTTTCCATGTAGGACTCTAAGACAAAAAATGAATGCTTCTGGTGTTGAAACCAGTCCCCTGTATTTACAGGTGTGACAGGCAACCTGATTCCAGACAAGTTCTTCCCTGTTTGCAATAAGCAGGTCTAGAAAGGCACCTTCTTTGTTTGGCTCACTTACCAGCTGTGTGAAGAAATTATCCTCCACAGATTCCAGGAACCTCTTGGATTGTTCCCTCTCTGCTGTGCTGTATTCCCAACAGATACCTGGGAAGTTGAAGCCCCTCACAACAACAGTGGCAAGTGACTGCGAGATTTCTCCCACCTGCTTTTCATCTACCTCACTACTTCGGCTGGGAGGTCTATAGCAGACTCCCATCACAGTATCAACTTTATTGATCCTTAACCTAATCCAAACACTTTCAACCCCATCATCACAGTACTTATTTCCAAGCTCTTATAGCACTGTCCAACAAACAATGCCACTCCACCAACTGTCCTTCCCTGTATATCTCTCCTAAAGAGCTTGTAACCATTGATCGTGACACTCAAATTGTGTGAGGCATCCCACCACATTCCTATGACAGCCACTAAGTCACAGCTTTGCTGGTGCATCATGGCCTCAAGCTCCCCTATTAGTTGCTCATATTGCATGCATAGATGCATTTCAGATGAGCTAATGATTCCAACACCTTCTTGTGAGTGTGGGCCTCATTTCCTACCAGAACCTTCTCAGGTGCTTCCTTGATTTCTAAATATCTATCCTTCTCTCAAATAAAATGACAGAACAAGTGTTCTCACCAGTCCACCATCCTTCAAGCCCTGGCATGCTTCCCTTGGGCTTATTCCTAACAGGTTGTCCTGGTTTGAGTGAGAACCAAATTCTGTTCAGTGATTTTGCTTTTCAGCTCAGATTTTCTAACTAACTGCACTTTCTGAAGTTAGCAGCATGTTTTGCAGACAGTGTCTGCTTCTAGTAGTGATAACACCTGGAGAGTCCAGAGGATCTCTATGGGAGAAAGCATGGAGAGAAAAGCACACAAGCTGAGCTGGCAGGGGATGCAAACTAAACTGGTAGGCTGAGCAAGCTAGCTGGTGGGTTAGGCTCTCGGCTCAGATTGTTTGCGTTCTTCCTCTCTTGAGGGGTTCTCCCCCGCAGAGCACCAAGGAGGACTGTCTACACTGCCTTTGATCCTGATAGGTGTGTTCCTGAAGCCAGCTCCAGAATCCAGCTCCTGAACACAGCTCCCGTCTGCTGCAGGGCCCAGTCTGGGACTCTCCTGGTGCCAACTCCACAGCATCAGTGAAGGTGATGTAATTACCATCAGGGGGGTGGGGTTTGTTACTGGTTTTGCACATATTTGTATATATTTCGTTCTTTTTATTATTTTCATTAAAATTGTTCTAGTTTATTTTTCTAACCACTAAATCTCTCTCCCTTATTCCTTTTTCTTTTCCCCTTTGGGGAGGGGGGGGTTTAAAAGAGAGCATCTGTTATCAGTCTGGGGGTTGCCCTGGCCCTAAACCGTGACACAGGCTCAGTTATCTCCCCTTCCCTCTTCACATCCAGTTTAAAGCCCTGTCAATGAGCCCTGATAACTCCTGCCTCAAAATCTTTTTCCCCTTCTGAGACAACTGCATCCCTCATGCCACCAGCAGTCTAGGTGTCTCATGATCAAAAAACCCAAAGTCTTCCAGTAGCACCAGTCCCAGAGCCATGAGTTGACCTGTTGCTTTTTTCTCTGTTGATTTCCTCATTCACAGTTGCCACTGAAGAGATAGAGGAGAATACAACTTGTGTTCCTGATCCCTTAAACAGCTGTTACAAGGCTCTAAAATATTTTTAAATTTATTTTGGGCTCCTTCTACCCACTTCATCATTACACACCCGAAATACTAAAAAGGTGTCATAATCAGAGGGCTTTACTACGGCAAGAAGTTTGTCCAACATATCCCTAACCGTGCCCCAGGGAGGCAGCAGACTTACCTGTGAAGAGGATCAGGAGGGCATATTGGCCCCTTAGCACCCCTCAGCAGAGAGTCAACCACAACAATGACCTGTCGTCTTTTCATTTTGGAGCAGTTGTGATGCCTGGTCTATGACATCTTGACCTTTCTGGCATTTCTGGCCCAGCTGAGCCATCCTCCTCTCCTATAGCCTGTTTCTCCTGCAGGGTCTCATACCTGTTCTGCAAGGGCAGCTGGGGAGGAGGGGAAGGCCAGGAGGAGATTTGCCTGCTTCCATGAGCAGGGACCTGTTCCCTTACCCCACCTTCTCTGAGATCCCCTCCTACTACCTGGTGATGAGAGGGGATCCTCTAGTTTATGTGGGGCCTCAACCTGTTTCCTTTTTCTCAGGGAGTGGGCCTACCACCTGTCAATTTCCCTCTCACATTCCCTGATATTCCTCAGCCTCTTAATCCTTTAGCTCTGTCACTTGGCCTAGCAGATCATTCACCTGACTGAGCAGATCAGCCACCAGGCCAAGCAGATCACTCACCTGGTCACATCTGACACAGGTGTTGTCTCCACTACCCGTCATTGCCAGGCTCCGGTACCCTTTGCAGCCAAAGGTCTGAAAACCAAGATGTTTGTATGGGGCCTCTGTGTGGTGCCCACAATTTTTCTAGCAGCAGCCTTCAGTCTGGTAGCAACCATGGCTGGACCTCTACAGCAACCAAGATCTTGCAGCTCAGGGGTCATTTGGGATGAGCACTGCTGGACACTAGAGGGTTTGAACTTAACTTGTACACTGGCAGAGGCTCAATGCCCTTCCATATGTGCTGCAGGCAGCTGGAGTACCCACAGATGCATCCACAGCCCCTGGTTGCTTGCCCTGTGCTTTGTGAGTGGTGACTAGTCCCTGACCTCCTGTCGTGGTTTGGAGTCAGGGCAACCCCCAGACCGATAACAGACCGCTCTCTTTTAACCCCCCTCCCTCCCCAAAGGGGAGAGAAAAGGAATAAGGGAGAGAGACTTAGTGATTAGAAAAAGGAACTAAAACAATTTAATTACAAAAAATGAAAATGAAGTATATACAAATATGTACAAAGCCAGTACCGAACCCAACCTCCCCCCGATGGTAATTACGTCACCCTCACGGACGCTGTGGAGGAGCTGGACTCTGGCACCGGGTCTCGGGAGCGAAGACAAGAGCCAAAGCCAAAGGGGTAGACCGGAAGCGAAGAGGGACGAGAAGGGCCGGAACAGGGCGAAGAAGGGACCAAAAGGGCGAGCGAAGGGCAATAAGGGAAAGAAGGGCCAAAAAGAGAAGGACTCCCGAAGAAGAAGGGGCGAACTTCCGGACCCCCCGAGCTTATATACTGGATATGACGTGTATGGGATGGAATACCTCGTTGGTCAGTTTGGGGTCACCTGTCCTGTCCGCTCCTCCCCGCAGGTGTGGTCTTTCACTTTCTGCACCCCCCAGTGCAACACACAAACTCTAGCCATGGCCTTGGTTTTGCATTCCATCCCTGGCAGTAACTGTAAACATGAGGTGTTATCACTGTTAGAAGCAGACTCTGTCTGCAAAACATGCTGCTAACTCTAGAAAGTGCAGTTAGTTAGAAACCTAAGCTGAAAAGTAAAATCACTGAACAGAATTTGCTTGGTTTTCACCCAAACCAGGACACCTCCCCAAGGCTTCTTATAGCCCAGTGGGCTGATCAGCAGTGGGTGGTGCCCCTCAAATTAGTAGATGGTTAGTAGACGGTTTAATTTTACCATGGGTGGTGCTGGCTCTTCCCAGGCTCAATCAGCAGCCCACCCATGAGCAACCAACACAGGCAAAGGGCTTCACCTGGATTCAGCAGCCCCCAAAAGAGCTTTTCATCAGCCCTTTTTGCCACAGATCCCTTCCACAGTTCAGTCTTACCTTTCCTGAAGCTGGTCACCTCAAAAATGACCTGTCCAGAATAGTTTAAGACAGTAAAGGCAACACTTCATTTTCATTTTGATGCAATCAAGACTTTTTTAACTCAATATTATTTTCAAATAAAATTTGGTTTGTTTCAAAATATTTTTTAAAAATCTCTTATATTATTTGCAGTTTTGGACAAAAATACCCACAACTTTGAATTCTAACGCAAATTCATAAATATTTTGAACACTGTAATTATCACTAAAACTACTTCATAATGACATCCTTTTGCTGAACCATGACATTTTGGAAAACACAATTATGTACTTTTACAAAAAAGTCCAAGGAGATACATTTATGCATCTTGAAAAATCATGCACTTGGCAAGAATTAAAACCTACTTTCAAGTGTTACTCTGGAATTCTGCAACTAGTATATTATAAGGGACCATTTGATGAAATAGAAGGGAAAGAAAGAGCAGCAGGTATTATCCCTATGTATTGATAACTGAACGTGGTCAGGTGTATTTAAAAAGAAAGAAAAAAAAAGTAATATATGTATTGATCACAAACAAGAAACATCCAAAGATATCAAAAATGTTCAGTTAATAAATGATGTCATCAAGGAAAAAGAATAAGCAATTATCTTGTGTGCAGCAGGACTCTACCTGTATGAGGCTTTTCAGCTGCTTACACAACCCACTGAACATGGAAACACGCCTGTGCATTGAGATGCTCAAATGACCTTTGCAAACATCTCCAGCAACAGATATTGCTGGTTTCCCAGTCCTTACAAAAATAATTAACTTGGTTCTTTGAGAACTGCAGTTGACTCAGTTGACCCTGATTCCCCCCAAAACAGGACATAGAATTGGCAATGAGAATAAATTAGATTAAAACCAAACCTGTGACAGTATCACTACTCTGCTAATTCCTCACTTTTTTTCCCATCTAATTTCCATTAGCCAAATTTACGCAGTCCATTAGTAATATCATTCTGCTTTGCCTTGGTGATACCTTGAATAATTTGTATTCCTTCATAACCACAGCAGTAAATGTCCTAGTTTGGACAGGTATTATCTTAAATTTTATGAAATGTGAGACCCAAGGCTTATAAGGAGACAAGATATTATTAGAACAATATATGTATATATGTACCAACGACAGAACCAGGCAACAACAAAAATGTATAATCAGTGCTTTGAATCAACTATATATATATACGACAGATCCCGACGGCTGATCCCCTCCCCCTAGCCAGCAGAACCCGCCGAAACACCCCCCCAGACAAAGAGAGAGAGTCCACTTCGAGCTGTCTTTCTTAAACAGGAAACAGTCTTGGGAATCAGAATGCCAGATGAACCCACGAAATACACAGCCAACAGAGGTGTTCCCGCAGGAAAATAAACCTGTCATTGGATAAATGGTTTTCTGCAGGGGAAAACTCGGTCCTCTGAAAAGCAGGACCCAGGACTCCCGAGGGGCAACGTCTCACCACTTCGTCCCGTGCCGTCGCTCTAGCGAGCTAGCTCTGTCCGAAACCACACCCCTCTTCCGTTTCTGTCCGCATGCATTCAGGCTTGTTTGTCGATCCCCCCCTTCCCCCACACCATTTTCTCCCCGGCCCGGCCCCACCCTCACAGGCAAAGGAAAAAAAATAGAAGAGAAAGGTTTGGGTTCTCTCCTAAAGGGAATTGCTACCCCTTAACAGTAAATTATCAGAGTACTTAAGTATCTGAAATCCCCAAATGGTCAATCATATTAGAGGCATCATGACTTGAAAAAAATCCAATCAATTCCTCTCTGTGAAGACACAGTGTTTTTCCCTTCAGATCACGTTTCCATTTTCACAATGGAAAGGGCTTTACTCTTCAAGCAGCACTTTCTCATCACTGAAGAATACCTGTCATAGTAAAATTTGCTAGGTAAAGCTAAGTGTAATACACTGAGCTTACTTAGTACTTCCAGAGATGACCTTGGAAATGTTGCTCTCAGTACCACACATTGGCTGTCAGCCAGATTACAGGTGTTATCCTGGGTATGTATTTGCCTCCAATAATCTCAGATATCACTTTGATTTCCTCCACAATCAAACAGTTTCCCCACTAAAGAAGATCCCAGACAACAAATCTCAGATCTTTCATACCAGTATTTCTCTTACTGGCTTGGACTGAGCAACTGGAAACCATCACAAACAATCCACAGACTAGTCAGACTGGAAAACTGCCCATGTGGCCAATAAAGTTCATGAAATGGAACATTTCTCTCACAGGCAGCAGAGACCACACATACCTTGCAACATGTATGGGTATCTAGATTTCAAGACCTCAACTCATCATAGTTCAGTTCATATTGTAAAAGTGCTTGTGGAAATGCACAGAATGGTTCCTCAGGTGGAGTTTCGAACAGCCTTGCTGGCATGACATACCCTTTGGTAGGGCAATCACTTTGTCTTTCACACTGTAGTATGTCTGATACAGTCCCAGTGGAAGTATCTGTCAGAAAAGAGCTTTCTTGTTTGCCAGTCATTCAAATGCCAGAGATGGACACACAGCTTGCAAAGCTACATCAAATTCCCTGTAATTAACCCCTACTGCTCTGCTCTATGAATTCTCAAACTCAGAAAGTCTTCAGCATGGGAAAACAAGGGATCAGGCGATGGCATTTGGCAATAACTCTCTGATTTCCAAGAGTTAAAGCCTAGATACTAAGGCAAACTAACATGACTGACAAGCTTGTTAATGCAAAGAACAAAAGGGGAAAGTGTTTTTTTTAATGTTAATATTGATCTTAACCGAGACTAAAGGAAAAGAATCCCCTTAAATCCCTGTCATGGATGAAAGAATGCCAAGTGTGGTTGTACCACATGTAAAAGAATGAACATGGACAGCTCCAGCTAGAGCCATGCTGTTAAAATCTTCCAAAGTGGTGAAGCTTCTTCACTGCTAGTGGGGGACTGAGGGGAAAGGCTGTGAAGGAAAAATTTCTCCTTTGACTTGACTTCTTGCCAAGACTATCTCAGTACAAGTCCCATGTCCAAATTATACCACTCTCCTACAAAAAAAGATTCTGCAGAAATAAACACTGAGAACAAATCAGAGATGCCAATGAATTTGTGTCTTGTTTACAAGTCACATTTTGCAGTCATAATACCCATTATAATACACTACAGAAGTTTTCCTTTGATGTGCTGTCCTAGTTTGTACAGGTATTATCTTAAATTTTATGAAATGTGAGACCTGGGGCTTATAAGGAGACAAGAATTTATCAAAATAGTATATATAGAGAGAGAAAAAAAAACAGGAAAAAGAAAGAACACTTGTCACAGAGTGCAAAACTAAACAGCAAAAATGCACAATCAGTAGAATGCAAAAAATAAAACCAAAACCAGGCAACAACAAAATGTATAATCAGTACTTTGAACCAACTATATATGTATATTATATATATATATATACGACAGACCCCGACAGCTGATCCCCTCCCCGCAGCCAGCAGAGACCACCAGAACACGCTGCCGAAACATAGAGAGGGGTGTGAAAGGGGAAAAAATGCCACGAGATGATGGCGGCCTGAAACAGGAAAAGAAACTCCCACGCTGGGCTGTCTTCCTCAAGCAGAAAAATAAACCAGTCTTGGGAATCAGAATGCCAGATGCACCCACAAAATACACAGCCAATAGGGATGTTCCTGCAGGAAAAATAAACCTGGAGCTGAAATGGTTCACAGGAGAAGGCTCCGTCTGCTGAAGCAGGGACAAAAAACTCCAGAGGAGATCCATCCACACCGCCAAGGCAAGTGCGAAAGCAAGTCCTTCTCCTCTCCAAAACCATACNTTCTTAAAAAAAAAAAAACAAACAAAAAGGGAACTGCTACCCCTTGACATGTACTTTTTCTGAAATAAAAAAAATTCTTCAGTGTTTTCCTCTTCTTTGGTCAAAACACTGTTTTTGGGTAGAAAAAGGTATTTACCAACCTATTCCTTCAGTAATGTCAAACAGAAAAGAAGTACTGTTCATGGGGCCATAGAACAGGTAAGCAAGCTAAGGAAACATCCTATAAACCAGATACCTGTAATCTATTGCTGTGTAAACTTCTTTCTTTAAAACTGCTTTCCATGGCTTTTCTCTTTTATTTCTTCAGACAATTTAAAACTCTGCAGATCCTCGTGCAAGCCTTGGGCAGAGACACTTCCCACTATACCAGGTTGCTCAAACTCTCGTCCAACCTGGCATCAAACGCTTCCACAGCTTTCCTGGGCAACATTTTCCAATGCCTCATCACCTTCACAGAAAAGAACTTCTTCCTTATTTCTAATCTAAATATATCCTCTTTCACTTTAAAACCATTAGCCCATATCCTGTCACGACAAATCCCTGTAAAAAGTCCCTCACCCACTTTCTTGTAGGCGCCCTTCAGATACTGGAAGGCTGCAATAAGGTCTCCCCAGAGCCTTCTATATTCCAGGGTCAAAAACACCAACTCTCTCAGCCTGTCCACATACGACGTCTTCCAGCCCTCTGATCATTTTTGTAACTTTCTCTAGACTCTCCCAAAAGGTCCATGTCCTTCTTGTGTTGTGGGCTATAGAGATGAACAGAAAACTCACAAGAGTGAAAGTGGAGAGTCACCACACTCTATCTGCTGGCCACACTTGAAGCAGTTCAGGATTCAGTAGGCTTTTTGGGCAGCACTCGCACATTATTGTCTCATATTGAGCATGTCTTCAACCAGCATCACCAAGACTTTCCCTGCAGTGTTCCTTTCAAACCATACTCCACCTAGACAGTATTTATGCTTGGGATTGTTCTGACCCAGTTGCAGGACCTTGCCCTTGGCCTTGTTGAACTTCATGAGGTTGGCATGGGCCCACCCCTCAAGACTGTCTAGGTCCCTCTGGATGACATCTCTTCCCTCCAGTGTGTCAACCACCCCACTCATCTTGGTGTGTTTCTTTCTGAGGATGTACTTGATCCCACTGTTCATGTCACCAACATGATGTTAAACACACCAGTCCCAATGTCAATCCTTGTGGGATGCTGCTTGTCATAGAATCATAGAATGATTTGGCTGGAAGAGACCTTCAAGATCATCAAGTCCAGCCATTAACCCTACACTGCCAGGGTCCCTAAACCCCCAGCACCACATCTAGTCGGTTTTTAAACACCTCCAGGGACGGGGACTCAACCACCTCCATGGGCAGCCCATTCCAATGACTAACCACCCTCTCTGTAAAAAAATTCTTCCTGATATCTAACCTAAATTTCCCTTGGCACAACTTGAAGCCATTGCCCCTAATTGTCATTGGTCTCCATTTGGACATTGAGCTGTTAACCACAATTCTTTGAGTGTGACTGTCCAGACAATTCCATGTTCATTGTGTGGTCCATTAATCAAATCCATGTCTTGATACAAGACAAATCAACCTCAACCTTTTAAATTACATCACTGTCTTCTTTTTTTGTTGGTTTTTTTGGGGGAATTTTTTTTCTGGTTAATACTTGCCATTGACATTCTATTTAGGTTGTTTTAACCCTTTTGTTTTTATTCATCGTTTTCTACTATTTTTCCTCATTTGTTCTATACATGAGGGTGATAGGATGAAACTGGAACCTTTGTGATCAGTCTGTCAGCAACAGCAAAGCAATTAAACTATCTCAGCACAGCTCTCTGCCAGTGACACTTATTGATATTCCCTTGTACTGGGAGGACTTTTAAGGCTCTTCTATTCAGAGAAGAGCATTTCAGGGGATTTTTTATTTGGTAATGACCTATGGGATTGCATTTCAGATATCGGAGAGATTAAACAATGAACTTAGAGAAACTAGTTCTGTAATCTAGGTTCCAGACCAAGATTCTGCTTCATCCTCATCAAAGACACCAGCTGACACTCCAGCATGCTAAGGATGAGCCTAAGGATGAGCCCCTGCGGAAATGGAAGTTGATAGCCTATGACTATCTTAAGCAACTGGAGAAGCTTTCCCCACAGGGAGCCTTTTGTTAAGATACAGGATTAAGTTCATCTTATTTTCTCAAACTGTAAAGAAAAATATCCCTTTGTGTAGCATTATCAATTAGGGACACCAGTGTTTGTCTTACCAATGCTGGTGAAGGCCCCCTTCCATGGGTCAATTTGCTGAACAGGAGACATCCTGCCTCCCAGACTTCAAAAGCTAACATCCAAGCAAGCTTTAAATTCTGAAAGCAAATCTCCTGATTCATGAACTGAAAGGCTAAAGTAATTCAATGGCATCACCATATGCTGCATGAAATAAAGCACCATTCATTTCTTGCAGGATTGGTGTCTTTTTAATATGGTTGTTCTGTTGCCAACAGACCCGAGTTATGGTCAAATTACAGGACAGATGCTAGAAAGTCCCCTCAGACCTTAATGAGACATGGGTTAAGTGACAGACACATATGCCTAAGCATCCCAGTCTGACTGGTATTGTCATTTAGCCTATGAAATGTCTCAGGTATGCCTTCTCCATTTACATTGAATATCAGTACATTCTTGTGAATAAAGGTCAGCTAAAGGCACTAAACTCTTTCCTTGATTTAGAGGAATAACAATAACATTATAACACTCTTGTGTTAAGAAAAGCCATGCTGATTTATGTCTTGATCGGGTAGTCTTATCAGACACTGAATGAGTCCCTTAAGAAATCATTAAAACTAGAGAAATTAAAATAATCACAGTTCATGTTACAGTACTGAAAAAAATAAATTGTTAGTTAAAAGTAATACCTCCCCAACTACTTCTCTAATATAAAGGAAATTGTGTGTTTGTCTTGCAAACAAAGACAAATTCAGCTTAACAAGTCATTCTGTGACTTAAACAAGTTTTGTAGGAGCATTTGTCATAACAATGTCAGAATATATTCTGAGGTATATTAGTTTGAGTTTGTTAAAAAAATAGCCAGATTTTTTTTTATATTAAAGCAAATGTGATAATAGAAACTAACATTGATTTCAACTTCAAATAAAATTATTGTTGTATGACACAGAACATGAGAAAAGTAACACCAGAAACTGCTTTGAAAGGTCCAATTTCCAGAGGGAAGAGGAGCACTTCAAACCATTATTGTGACCAGTTACAGATATTGGTCATGCAGAAATGTACTCCTTTACACTCCAGAAGCCCACTTTTACTATAATCATCTATCACACTTTCTTGAGAGACTTTTATAAGACTATCTGTGTTTCTTTAATCTTGTTCTATGTCCCTGACTCATAAGTCTTAAGTAATTTTAATTAACAGCAAAAAGAAGTAATGGTTTATTCACAGGAGAAAAACAATCATCATACTCCCAGACCAATCCGCAGCCTGATTATCAAGATACTTCTGGTTGCAGCTGGTTACTAAACATCTTTTCTCTGCACACCTGCCTCTTTCACCATGTTACAAAGAACTAATCGTTTTCTGCCACAACAAAGTGGGGAAAAAAAAAAGAAAAACAGAAAACAAAAAGCAACTAATTTGGCCAACTCCTCAAGGAAAGCAGCACCCAGGAAAGAGGAAGATAAGATGTTTTCAGATCATGAGAGTTACTTTTGGCTAGGTGAGTATAAACTCCCAGGAGATTCAAGAGCTGGTGTCTCACAACTTTCTGCAGAATAGCTCCCCCAGCACCACTGCCCCAAGGAGGGCATTAAGGGGAAAGAAGAGAGCAGAAGTATGGTGATGCAGGCAGCACCCCGTGTAAAAGAAATGGTATATTATGTCAGAGAGCATGAAGAACAGGCCTGATAAGATTAAGAGAGAAAGAGAGGATCTTAATATCCTTCTCATTTCTAACTCACTTTAGGCACATTCTTTTCACCCCCAAATGAGTTCAACTAAGTAAAAAACCCAGAGCTCCTCCAAAAGAGGAGCAAAGGAATGTTCTTACCCAGCCACACAACAAACTTGTCACATACCATGACTTGCAGCAAAACCCTATGCTGAAAGTCTTGCCAGAAAGCAGCTCTTCAAATATAAAAGTCTTTGAAAAGACTCTTAAGCAACGAATTTTCTTCCTTAAATATTAAATAGACCAAGAGCTGTCCTGCTGAGACCTGTGCCCTGGGTACTGAGGTTTCTTCTAAAGTCATATTTTGTAGTCTTTTAAGGGGATGAAAAAACTCCTCAACCAGTCTCTGTTGTATTAGATGGGTTTGCTACCCAAAGGGTGTTTGACAGGACTGTGTGGGGGAGACGAGGTTTTTTTATTTCATTGGGGTGTAAACAAATGGTTAAACTACTCCCTCAGATATATTTGAAACTCTTCAAAGGAAAAAAAATAATAATTTAAAACTAGAATAATTTCACTTTTCATACAAAGCTTCAATGATCAAAACTGATGTCTTTTACTAAATAGTAAGATCATTTGTTGATAACTGGAACATTTGATTTTTTTTTTTTTTCAGACAGCTCTAAATGCACAATGGAAACTGAGGGAGTAGTTTAACCATTT
>VYZU01087952.1:8910-19874 GCA_013401355.1 Ceyx cyanopectus | reverse complement strand
GGTTTGTTGTTTTTTTTTTGAGCCTTGCTTTCTATTAAAATGGGGTTGTTTTCTTAAGCAAGAATTAGAAATCTTATGCAGGTTTCAGTACAAATGGAAAATAGCCCAGGTAGATCAATCTGTTATGGGTATTGGCTGTCTTCCATAAATGCATTTCATCTTTGCTCACCCTGGCCAACTGCACTGATGTACATACAGAGGGGATTTCTTTCTCATTTGCAAACTACAGCTTGATTGAAATGCTCCTTACCCTTACTCCTTAGCTTAGCCTGTCATTGTTATTAGTGATCATAAATAACATTATCTACCTTTTAGAATATGTGCTGGTGCATCACACAGGTCACACTGTTGTGATGCTTGGCAGGGGGGAGTCTTCAAGCACAGCCATCTTCAGGCTTTTCCACTTGTGGGCACTCTCTGCCTCACTGTACCCCCTGCATATCTGTATTAAGCCTTGCCTTGCTGGATATTAAAAAAATTAACAAACCTCCAAACCAAAATAGATGCAGGAGAGAAAATGAAAACATTCAGAAAAAATGAAACTATTTTTTCTTTCCTTAACAAACAAGCTTTCAGTGTGCTCCTGTGATAAAATTATTTTGGCCAATGTCTCATCCCACTCACTGGGCAAGGAGAGAGGTGAGTCATTATGATTCCCTGAAAAGGGTGTCCCTACACAGCAGGGCCTCAGAGGTGTTAAAGTCACCTCTAGTCACTTGGAAGAACAATACAGAACAAGTTGTTTTTGCTGGAGAACAATCAATAAACAGTGCAGATAAAGCTGTTATGCCAATATGGGTTATTTTCTTGCCAATTACTTTAAGGTACAACTAAGTATCAAGGAGAATAAAAGTGAGTAGCAAAAGGAGAAAGGAAAGGAAAAATATAGAGAGAGTAAGAAAGAAACATATCATCACCAATGGATCCAGTGATATCTCATGGGATCAATACAAATTTTGAGTTCTTTGGTGGCAACTGCACATCTATCAATACTTTTCTGTTTCTTTATAGTTTTGGGATATGGGTGGCATCCCCAGTTTTCATGGGAAGTGTAGAGGAAATCCTAAGTTGCATGAGACCCTTCTGTTGCAATGTGCACTATAGAATTCCCCTTGCTGCAGTCACAGAAAGGCTATCAGAAGAAATGAACTCAGACACCATCCTTCCTGTGCAGAACTTGTCCCTTTCTAATGTTAATTTATCTGCAAGTAGCCAGGGTAGAACAGCAGAACCATTGAGGACTATAGAGAGCCATTGACACCTCCTCTCTTCAGGCAGGCTTGGCCTTGCTCCTTCTCTGTACAGATCTTATCACCACACAAAGTTTGAGACACCTGTAGTCAGGCTCTTACTAACAATGAACCATTTACAGATTCAAGTTAATCACTAGCAAAGAAAGGCCATCTAATGCTTCTCCAAGCTTGAATAAAAAGACATCACAACTAGGACCCACTTTAATGTATTCACCCTTAAAATATTAATTTTCACCTGTCCTTTTTCATTAGTTATCCTTGACAACCACCTTGAAAATAGATTAAATTATGCACAAGAGACATTATTCCTTCTCTTCCACATCTGAAGCACTTTGCAGCAGAGAAGCACATGATTACAAGTTATCTGCCAGATGGGCAATATATTCACAGTACACTAGAGTGTGGTGCTGAAACAGACTGTTGAAAAAACAGGCTAATGCTATCCTCCAAAATGACACTGCAGCTAAGACTGGCCCACTTCATGTGCCTGGGATCTCACTTGTAATGATGTGATATTTAGCAGGGTACAAAACACATGTTTCTTTGGTCTGCTACATGTGATGGAACAATGAGCCCACCATCAGAAGCCAGAAGATCTCACCAGAAAAAAAAACTGTAATGATTCAAGGGGGAGCGATTTATTTCAGCCTTCAACACAACTGAAAGGAACAGGACAGGATTTCATGATTATGGCGTACAATCCATTCTTTCATTACTCTTGGAATGAAATAGTCTTGATTACCTCAGTAATTTAATTACAAATGACCAATTTCTAATGGTCAGTAAACCACAATGTGTCCTACAGACAGTTTAGTTTCTAAGCAATTTAGGTAGTTTTAATATCATGTAAGTAGTTCCAAGATCACTATCATAATGCCAGATACCAGCCAGCTGTCAGACCTCCATTAAACTGGGAAGAACACTTAACAAAGTGTGTCTTTGACAGATACATTCTAACATACAGAGATGATTAAACTTGAACTGGTCATGCTACCTTATCATGTCAAGATCCTCACAATAATCTGTGTCTGAAGTCCTGCAGAAATTGTTCTGCATTCTGGGAATTGGACTGTCAGTTTCAGATGGTAGCAAGGGAAAGGGAGAGAGTACGTTTGAAAACATGTTCAGGTGCATATTCACATGAACGTGGCTCACTGTAATCAAGAGAAAAAATACAATTTCCAAGAACCCCTTTCCAGGGTGTCAAGGGGTAGGAATTCCCTTTTGCTTAAAAAACCCCAAACCTTTTCTTTTTTTCTTATCCTGCCTGTGGGGATGCGGCCAGGCCAGTCGGGGCCAGGGAGTGACAGGGGTGGGGGTGATGGGATGGGACAAGCCTGGACATGCACACAGACAGAAACAGAAGAGGAATGGTTTCCATAGGGCTGTGATTCACTCTTCTCTTCGACATGGACTTGGGAATAAAGGGAAATCTGCTCTTTCCTCTGGCTCGTTCTCACTTCCAGACTGGACTATCTCCAACCAGCTCTTCAGCTCCAGGTTTTCCCAGAGCACCTCTGTCAGTTGCTTGTTTTGTGGTTCATCTGACACTTTGATCCCCTGAGACCGGGTTTTCCTCTTAAAAAAAAAATGGAGCTGGGATTTTTCCTTTCAAGTCCATTGCACTCTTTCCCCCACCCTGCCCCCTCCCTGTTCAGCAGCGCGTTCCGGCATCCCCTGCTGGTTGTCAGAGGGAAGGGCGGCCATCTATGTCACATACACTGCTTTTTTCAAAGTTTACTTATTATACATTTTGTTGTTGTTTGTTTTTACATTCTACTGATTACACATTTTGTTGTTTGGTTTTGTACTCTATAACAAATATCTCTCTCTCTTTCCCTATATATCTATATTGTTTAATAAATTCTTGTGTCCTTATAAGCCCCGGGTCTCACATTTTATAAAATTTAAGATAATAACCAGTCCAAACTAGGACACAGGGCTATTTCAGGAAAAGTACAGATACCTGTTTATTTATGGTGTGAATTATTCTGCATTTCATCTTCTGAGTGCTTCTCTATGGAGGACAGCCCAGGTGACATTTTCCCAACTTCTTTTACTTTGTCTCCCAAAAGCCTCTTTTAAGACCAGATCTAACAGCAGAGGCTTTAACTCAAGCACCAAGTATGAACAACCAGTGAGAGCCCTTATAACAAAACGTATAACAAAAAAAAAAATATAGGCCAGAAAAAATCTGATTTTTATGTCCTTGTTCACTCAGTCCCTGTAGAGTACCCTCATCTAAATGCTCATGACCATTTCTTCAGTGTATTTGTAATGTTGGCTGCTGGTAGACAGCATGTATACATCAGTCAGCTTCTATATCAACTATGGTATCTCATAGTCCTCTCACCTGGGTGTCTCCATTTAAGGCTCAGGGCAAGCCCACATGAAACACAAAGCAGGCTTTCTCTCTATTAGCCCCTTCTTCTTCCTCCCAAGGGAGGGAAAAAGGGGATACGAGAAAATGCCTCACCCAAGACTGGAAGTTAAGATTGTAACAAACGTAATGAATAACAGAGAAAATCAGAAGAAAGGAGTATTAAGGGCAGAAGGATACAGAACTCTACACCAGAGCTGTTCTAGGATCACAGTATTAGGGGTTGAAAGGAACCCTGGAGATCTTCAAGTTCAATCCCCCTGCCAGGCAGGATCATAATCTAAGTATAATCTAACACAGGTCACAGAGGAACGCATCCAGGTGAGTCTTGAAAATCTCCAGAGAATGAGACCCCACAACCTCCCTGGGAAGCCCATTTCAGTGCTCTGTGACCCTTACTGTAAAAAAGTTCTTCCTCACGTTAAGGCGGAACCTCTCATGTTCTAGCTTGTAATCATTCCCCCTTGTCCTATCACAGGGCACAAGTGAGAAGAGACTATCACTTTCCTCTTGACACTTAGCCCTCATATATTTATAAACATTTATCAAGTCCCCTCAGACTACAGAGTCCAAGGTGTCTCAGCCTTTCCTCATAAGGCATGTGTTCCAGTCCCTTAATCATCCTTGTAGCCCTCCTTTGGATTCTCTCAAGCAAATCCCTGTCTCTCTTGAACTGGGGAGCCCAGAACTGGACATAATACTCCAGGGAGGTCTCATCTCAGGGATGGCAGTAGCTGCACGGCACACGCAGCATCAGGCCCAACCGGGCTGACCTGCCCTCACAGCAGCAGACCCTCCCCAACGTCCTCCCTGTCTGTTATATGGAGTGTGGCAAGGAATGGGAGGGAATAGCAGCTGCCCTCTGACTCCTCGGGGTCCCAGGTTACCACCCCCCAGCTCAGTCTGTTCACCCTTCAACAATGGGAAATTATACATTCCTGTCCAAAGTAAAAATATGAAGTGAGAGGGTAAACAGATAAAGACATCAAGAAAATACTACAAATATTCCCACATCTATTCATTGTTTCTACCACCATTCTCACTCTAAGTATGTATAAAGGCAACTTTAGTTCTTCTTACGTTACAGGTCATCTAAAATTCCCCAGAGAAAAAGTGGTGACTTCTCAACATACTTTGTCCTGAGCAAAGATTCAAAACATATCTTCATCAAAAGAGCAACACAAACAGTGGGAAAACTAGGACATCTTGACATTAAATTCCAATATATGAAGAGAAAAAAAAAAAATCAATGTTTAAACTTGCCATTAAAACATGGGAGATAATCATAACAGCACAAGCCACAAATTCTCCCTGCTGAGCACCAGCTCTTGGTGGAGCACCAGGCCTCCATCATTGAGTCCTTTACTGGGAACCAAGAAAGTGCATAAAGCTATTCTAGGGCAAGGATCCTATGTGAGCACAGAAACTAGGGGTAAAATCCAAGACAACGCTGTTGCTCAGCTACATGGATGACTGTTACACAGATGACTGTTACACTTACTTGGAGTTAGGCAGGAGGAATGCTTAGAAAGTGTGTAAAGTGAGCAGCAACACAGAAGTATTGCCCATTTGAGATGGACAATTTTAACTGAATTGTGGGGTGCAAAATCACTCAGGGTCACCTGTACGCAGGCAAGCACATCACTAACAGCAAACAAGACTGAAGCTATCTAAATTACAATGTTGTAAACACTAGATTATGGTGTAAAGGTAGCAGACTTGGGACCTATGAGGGAAAATGAATTAGGAGAGTTGTTTATTTGGGAGGTATTTGGGTGGAGAAAAGAGGTACAGAAATGGTGAAGAGATGCAGCTGTGGTGAACAGATGCATGTTGGGAGAGGGCAAGTGGAAATAAAGGTTTTAACACCACATAAGGAAAAGAAGAGGGATTTTTTAATGCCTTGACAGTGTGGAGGTCTATGAATAGAAGTAGTGTCCACTGGGCTGTTGACACAACTGTATCAGCACTTGTTTCACATCAGAAACACACACCCAGAGGCCTCTTTATGGGGACAATGATGGTAGGACAAAGATTTATCTTGAAATCCCTTGCCAGTCTCAGCTCAGAGTGATCAATAAGCTCATTTGTTCTTCAAAGTCTGCTTTTGCTTTGTAAGCATTGTAACAGCCAGGTTCCTTTACAAACAGCTCCTGGAAGAATTGCTGTGAAATTTGGACTGACTAAAGCAACAGGCAAAGTTCACATTGACTCCAAAAGTGGTAAGGGCTCCAGGAACCAGTGCTGATGGAAAGATTTTAGATGTGTTCTTCTAGGCTGTCTAGCCAGGAGAGCTTTTCTGCTGCATAAATGCCCAAGTACCTCAGTAACTAAGAGAACCTGGAACGCTGAAATGTGAGCACTCATTTAAATCTAGTCATAGACACAATTTGGCATTTGTAAGTAGAGTGTGGACCCATAACCAAAAACTGTACAGAGAAAATAGGGTCCCAATACAGTTCTAAGCTCTTACAAAGCGAGTTAGTGATTAAGTATTGAAGAAGGACTTAAACAAGAACCCCTTAGTTGCCAGGTGGCAACTTCACTCCACAAAGACTCTTCTGTCAATAGGAGGTCAAGGGACAACAGTCTACGATGCTTGATTCAACTGCTCTATTCCTGTCAGTACAAAAGGCACTCATCAATAATCTACAAAGCAAAGGGGCCAAAACGAATCAAACAAGGTGTAAGTGAAGCTTTAGATCCTGACCACTGCATTCTTGACCCTGAGACACCTGAGCTGCAAAAAGAAAAGTCAAGCACAAGAAAGTTCAAGCTTTAATACACTGAAGTTCCACAGTGCTGGCCAATAGTAACTTGCAGCAGCTATGAGCAGTCCAGCTACTTAAAAGCATCTCTGAAAAGGCTTGGTAAGATGCTTGGAAGTGTAAGGAGAGCTTGTGTCTTAATATGCCTTTCAGACCATGTTTTGCAAGTCTTTGAGAGGAGATACGATATTGCAGCAACTGGGCTGCCCTTTGCTTTTGAATGTGTCATGTCAGAAGGGCATGCAATAGCTCTGTGGACAGAAACTCCACAACCTCCCTGCACAGCCTGGAGGAGCCCAGGAGTATTAACCTAATACTCAGTCCATCTGGAAGGAGGCCTTCAGTATCCTGCTGTCTTCTGATTGTGAACTGTTTCCTTCTCTAGTCTCTTAACTGGCATCTTTAACTGGCATCTTACCGAGTGCTGTGCAGAAGCCTGGCAAAAAGTTGAACTTTTTCCTACTCAAACATTCTCTGCTATGACATTGAGTGGATTGCCTGTCTCAGGAGTACCAGCAGGGATGGTATTTCCTGTTTGCCTTTTACTTAAACCTGTTCCTGAGGTCCTGTTACAGCCCTACCAAAGAAGTTCATTCCTAATCCCAGCAAATGTTTTTTCTCAAAGTGTTAATTGTTAAGTGCTAACATCTGAATTAAACTGCACAAAGATGTGTCTGTGGCTGAAGAGATGAATGAGGGGCAGAAATACAGAGCTCTCTTGTCAGTCTATTATAATAATAAATCCAAATTGCTGGCAGCAAAAGATTGTCCTTGTTAATAAAAATTCTGTGTGAAAATGTTGTCATGTTTGTCAGAAATCCTAAGTATCACAGGTGACCATGGGTAGTCCTGTTCCCAGAGAAAGAAAGGTCAGGGTCTCCACTCCTTTCACAGGGCGTGTTTTAGAGAAGTGTTTAAGGGAAGATTGTGCTGGATGAAAGACAAAATGATGCAGGCCTGTAGCATACCAGAGACTATGAACTGTTGGTGTTTTGTAGGTTGGACTTGACATTGGTTGCAGTCACCTGAAAGGTTTTCTGTATGCTTGAGCACACTGTGTGATCAAGCACAACTGATCTTCTCATCACCCACCCCCGCCCATGTCATACATCTATCCCCAGCTCCAGGACGATTGCACACTCCTTTTCCCCATGTTTCATGCCAAACAGGTAATTTCCAATTAAAATGGAGTGAAAAAATACCAGACAGTGACTAGAAAAAGAAAGCCAGAGAAACCGTTTTTGGGCCTCTCTTTCCTGGAAGTAACAACTCTCAGCAGGTCTCTTAAGGTGAGATTGGCACTTCTGGCATTTTTTTTTTTTTCATGGGCATGAGTGCTTATGCCAGCCAGAGCACCAACCATGTGAGCACTGTAAGAGCAGAGAGCTCCTTCTTGATGTCAGTTACAGGTGGATGGTGACGTCAGTGAGAAATGACTGTGACCTCACCTCCCTCACTGGTCATCGCTGGGCACTGGCAGAGCCTGCACCAGTCAGGCTGCTTCTCGTGGTGCAGGGTCTCACTTTGAGGCCTTCCATCAGCAGATCCCATTGACAGTCCTGGTGCCACTGCCTGTGTTTGTTTGTCCAGCCGGGCACCGTGGGAAGTCCCTGCAGCAGCAGAGGTGAGTTGTGAGGGGAAACGTTCCCAGGATGGCCGTGGGGCAGGTGATGGGGCTCTGAAAGCTGGAAGGGTATCCTCCTTGAAGAGCCTGGGCATTTCTCCCCTTTCCTCGCTGGCATAGAGAGTGACTGTGGCCTCTCTCCATTTTGCAGTGTATGAAGTAGTGAGGGGGAGCAGCTCTTTCTCCTCGGCACTCCTCAGCCTGCTACAAGAAAACATGGCTGCAGAGACAGAGTGGAATTGCCCCATCTGCTCCAGCTCTCAAGATGGGGTCGCTTATGTGTCTCCCTGTCTCCATCAGTTCTGCCTGGGCTGCATTCTGCGCTGGACAAAGATGAAAGGGTTGTGCCCCCTTTGCAGGCAGCCTCTGAGCACCATCATTTTCTCAGTGCGATCTGAGGGGGATTATTTGGAGATAGTCCCTTCAGACATCTCAGGACCATCCCATGATGACCATCAGGAAGAGCTGGAGGAGGATGAAGACCTTGATGACCATCAGGAGGAACCAGAGGAGGTTGAATATCAGGCACCCAGGGCCTATGTATATGGCTTTCCAGCAGAGTTCTGGGCCAGCCTGTTCCAGAACTCACAGGAGTTCCTCCAGCCCATCTTACCTTGGGTGAATGAGCTGCTGGAAGAGTACCCCTCGGAGGACTTGGCTTTGGTACAGGAAAACATCATACTGACCCTGTACCATCATGGTCTGAATGAAGAGGCCTTGGTCTGGGAGCTGCGGCCCTTCCTGCAAGACCAGACAGAGGATTTTGTGTGCCAGATCATCAGCATTGCCTCAGAGCAGTGCAGCGAGGAGTTCCTGTGGCAGATGCACCTCCTGGAGCCTGAGGTCAAGGAGGACAGTTCCATGTCCATCCGTGGCCCTGGTGCCTCCCAAGGGTGGACTCCCATCCTGAATCCCAGAGCAGAAGAGTCTGATGAAGAGCTGGGGCAGGCCATGATAGATCCCTCTGCAGCTGGTCAGGGCAGTGACTGTCAGCACCCCCAGAAGAGAAGGTCAAGTGACTCTGAAGACTCTGACTCTTAGAACATGGGGGTGGGGATGGGAGGGAGGGAGGGAGGGAATTAAAAGGGAATATTATTATGAAGACCTGGATGATGAACAACCCTCCTCAGTAACCAAGGAGGTCCCTTATTCAGCCACCGAGCTGGCAAAACTAAAGAAAGAGTTTGGACGGAACCCCAGAGAGTCAGAAACAGAGTATTTGTGGCGAGTCTCATTGTCAGGAGGGGACCAAATTTTATTAACTGAGAAAGAGGCTGAAGGATACTGGGGACCCGGGGTCTTTTTAACTACTGGTGATGGACTGGGCCCTCCAGTTCAAGAGGGACATAGAATTGCTTAAAAGAGTCCAGTCCAGACCTCAAAGATAATGGAGTGGAGCACCTGTTTTAGGAGGAAAGGCTGATGGATCTGGGGGTCTTTAGCTTGGAGGAAAGGAGACTGACGGTTTACCTCATCCATGTTTATAAATAGATAATGGGCGAGTGCCAGGAGGATAGAGCCAGACTCTTCTCAGTGATGCCTGATCACAGTACAAGGGGCAGTGGGTGGAAGCTGAGGCATAGGAAGTTTTATGTAAACAGGAGGAATTTTTTCACTGTGACAGAGCACTGGAACGGGCTGCCCACGGGGGTTGTGGAGTCTTCCTCTCTAGAGACACTCAAAACCTGCCTGGACACGTTCCTATGTGATCTGGTCTAGTTGATCCTGATCTAGCAGAGGGGTTAGACGAGATGGTCTTTCGAGGTCCCTGGTCCCTTCCAGCCCCTCTTATTCTTCGTGATTCTGTGTAAAGCCTGAGCCTACAAAAGGAAAGAATCAGCCTCCAGGGATCTGTGTGTTGGAATATGAGCCCCATTTCTTCCCAAAATAATTCCTGGTTTCGTCTCTCCTCTTTTTTTTTTTTTTTTTTTTTTGTGTGTGTTCAGGTAAAGAAGGAGAAAACCTGATGGCAGTTTCTGTCTATTTTTTATGTAATTCCCTCCTTGTGTAATATCTGCAGCTTTATTTTTCAAATTCAGTGTAGTAATTCTTAAAATGTATGCAGCTGGTGTCTGAAAAACTTGAATTTTTTAATAAACAGGAAAAAAAAATTACTATGACCTTAAACACATTAATAACAGCCTGAGACTATGATACATTTTCTATCATTTAAGGAGAAATTGCAGCAATTACCTGAGTCCAGAGGGTTTCTGCACAGTACCTTATTTATCTAGGTCAGTGGTGCTTGTCCAACTTTCACATTTGTGAGGCATTTATTACGACATTCATTAGGGCATATGAACCAACTGAGGGCGGTTAATGATTTGTTATTCAGGAAGAAGGCATAATTAAAGCTGATGGTTATGACAAAAGGGCGATTATTTCCATTACTGTTTCTGTTCTAGCATGTCTGAGCTGAAAATGTGTTCTAGAGCCACAAAGATGATGAAGAGATGGAAGCATCTGGCATATGAGGACAGACTGTGTGATCTGGAACTGTTATTCCTGGAGAAACCTTATGGGGGCTTTTATCCAAGTGTACAAATACCTGGTTGAAAGTATTAAAGAAGGCAGTAAGGTGGATTGGGAACTGGTTGAAGGACAGAGCCCAGAGAGTTGTAGTCAGTGGAGCAGAGTCTGGCTGGAGGCCTGTGACTAGTGGCGTCCCCCAGGGATCAATACTGGGTACAGTATTATTCAATATTTTCATCAATGACCTGGACGAGGGGATAGAGAGCATCCTCAGCAAGTTTGTTGATGACACCAAACTGGGAGGAGTGGCTGACACAGCAGCAGGCTGTGCTGCCATCCAGAGAGACCTGGACAGACTGAAGAGCTGGGCAGGGAGAAATTTAATGCAATTTAGTAAGAGCAAGTGTAGAGTCCTTCATCTGGGGAAGAACAAGTCCATGTATCAGTACAGGCTGGGGGCTGATGTA
>VYZU01087951.1:31117-41669 GCA_013401355.1 Ceyx cyanopectus | reverse complement strand
GCCCAGCAAGCACCTGGCATTGACTTTAAACCTGAAAAGATGATGGAATTTGCTCTTCCAAAGGACTGTTTCTGTTATGTTCCTGCCTCTAGAGGGTTTCAGAGGCTGGGAAGTGCTGGCTGCTCCCTGGAACTGTGCAGTGCATTCCTTCTTCCACCTTTATATCTAGAGATATGTATAAAATAATCCTATTTTGGATTGTAACTCTGTAAAATAAACTCCAGAATTCCTGTTAGCCCTTGGGACTGAATGTGAAGAGGATGGACCCACATCTAGCAGTGGAAGTTCCATCTAAAGATGAGGAGAAACTTCTTCCCTGGGAGGGTGTCCAAAGTCTCCAGCACCTCTCTGGGCAGCCTGGGCCAGGCTCTGGCACCTCCCAGGGAAGAAGTTGCTCCTCCTGTGGAGCTGGAACTCCCTGGCTTCCAGTTGGCACCCAGTGCCCCTGGTCCTATCCCAGTGCCCCTTCTCCTGGTCACCCCCCTGCTCCAGGGCTTCCCCACCCTCAGCACCTCCCTCTCCTCACCTTTTACAAACCCCCAAGCCACAGAGAAGCAGGAAAAGGCACCTGGAAAGAGAGATTTTCATTTGGGTAATTTATCCAACCCAATCCCCCCCTCCTCTCCCTGAGGCTCTGGAGCATCCAGACAAACAGGAGCAGCTCTGTTGAATTCCAGGTATGAAAATCTTTATTGAAAATAAAAAGACATTGGGTTTAAAACACTGGACCAGCTCTGCACTGCAACCCAAAAAAAAAAACCAACCAGAAAAAATTCAATAACTTTCAACTTTTTGTTCATTTTTTTTTTTTTTCCCTTCAACAGACCCTGGGGAACAAGAGGAGCCAGGAAACAATCCTGGAGCTGCTGTGACACTGCTGGAGATCCATGGAATGTGTCAATAGCAATTGACTGCAAGGGGAGGGACAGACAGACAGACAGACAAAGCACTGAATGCCCACAGATTAGTGCACAGTCACAAGTGAGGTCACATGGAGACAAAGGATTAAAAAACAACAATAAAAATAATTATTAATAACTCTTGGTTCCTTCTACATCAACAAACACTCCTTTGGGGATCAACACTCAGACTCATTAAATAATCTGAATTTTTTTTTTGGTAATGAAGACAAAAGACCCAAGTGGCAAAGGGGGAGCAGAGAAAGGGCAGGACAAGGGGAAAAAGCCACTTGTCCAGGTCTTTAGCTCTGGATCCCACACTCCCAGCCCTGGATCTTCCTCAGCAAGGCACAAACTCCCCCCACCAGGAGCATCCCAGGCTGGGGGAGTGTTGTCTCTACACCCCTGGGGGGCTGGAGATGCTCAGAGCATCACCCCACCAGCTTCAGGAGAATGACAAACATCTCTCCAAATTCCTTTTTAATTCCCCTAAATTTTATCCCAGAAGGAATTAGGCAAGGTCTGTACATAAATATTTCCATCTTTTTTTTTTTCTTTACAAGCTGCAGCCTATTAATAAATACAAAATAATTTCATCCTTCCAGCCACGAGCTCTTCTTTTTATTTCCAAGGTATGGAGTAGTTAAATATATATATATATATATTTATTTTAAAATCAAGCCTAAAACTGCAGCTGGATTCCCTGGAAACAAAAAGGCCAGCTGGGAAGGCAGAGGTGTGAGCAGACCTGCTGCAGACTGTCCCTTCTCTGCTGCACGTGGTGCCCCTGAGGAAGCTGCTACTCAAAGTCCTCCTCATACTCATACTCTCCCAGATCCACATCAGCCAGGGGGGAGGGCAGCTCAAAAAAGGGTCTTTTTTCCATCTGATATTTCAGGACCTGGGATTTCTGGTGGTCAATGGCAGTCAGTTCTGCTTCATAGCTGGAAAAAAAAAAACAAAAACAAAAAAAAAACAGGAAAATGAGTCCAGCTATGCCAGGAAGGGTCTAGAAATGAAGAGCTTAAGGAGCTGCTCCAGGGCTCCCAAATGGGGGTCCAGGAGAAGGGGTTTTCTTCCCAGTCTCTTCCCAGTGGTGCCCAGTGACAGGACAACTGGAAGCCAGGGAGTTGCAGCTCCACAGGAGGAGCAACTTCTTCCCTGAGAGATGCCAGAGCCTGGCCCAGGCTGCCCAGAGAGGTGCTGGAGTCTCCTGCTCTGGAGCCTTCCCAACCCCCCTGCATCTGTTCCTGTGTGGGCTGCCCTGGCTGCCCCTTCTCTGCCAGGGGGTTGGATTCTGATCTCCAGAGCTCCCTCCCAACCATTCCATGCATCCCCCTCTCCATTCTTACCCATCATTCCATTGGTCACTGGCTGCCTCCTCTGCCACCAGGATGTCATACTCCTCAGCAGCATACTTCTCCCAGTCAGAGACCTCTTGGCTTTCACCTTCTCCATCCTGGACAAGCACATGGATGGTTAATTGGACTCATTATCCAGCCCAGCCACAGAGCTCTGTCCTTGTCCAGCTTCCTACTCACCCTCAGCATGGAAAACTGATCCCTCTGCTCCTGGTCAAGGTATTTTTCTATGTTGAAGAACGTGTCAAAGAAGACATTTGTCAGCTTACATCTCTTCAGATCGTGCAGAGTAATCTTTCCTGGGAAGAAGATACAAGGATAACATGTTTAGAGGGGAAAGGATCCTTCCTTCCCAGAGAAGGAACAACTGTCACTCTGCTCAACACCATGGGAGGGAAGGAAACATGAAATCCATCCTGAGATGTGGCCCCAGGAGGGACTTCCAAAGGGCATCTGGTCCAAGAGTAGGGATATCTCAACCAGAGCAGGGTGCTCAGAGCCTCATCCAGCCCCACCTGGCCTCTACCACCTCCCTGGACAACCTGATCTAGCAAAGGTCTCAAATGATCTTCAAAGTCTTTTCCAACCATAGGGATTCTGGGATTTTAGGTTATGGAGGAGTTCAATAGTTAGAAGTGTTTTCAACCACCTCAGTTTAAGTTTGAGCTCAGTTTAAATAAGAACATGAAGCTTTAAGTTCTATTTTGAGCTATTTTAAGCCTGTTAGGCTGGAAAACACCCCCTAAAATCACCTCCCAAGAGAAGAAAACTGCCCTTTACACATAAAAAAAGTTTTTTGTCATTTAAATATTCTGAATACTAGAAAGATGGGCAATCAGCAAGGCTAATAACTGATTCCCTGGCTCTAACAGGGCAGACAGCAACCAGAACCACCCTCTTACACCCTCAACTGAAGTGCCTCTTGGTGGTCAAGTAGAAAAAAAAAACAGTTCTCCATCCAGCAGGGGTGGAAATGGGAATCACTGTCAGGATATTTGCTAAACAAAAGTATCCAGTGAGAGGAGCTTTTGTTTACTGGACAAAACCAGCTGCAGGCCCAATAAGGTTCCATTTAATGTAGGTAACAGCCAAACAGTTGGGTGTTCTGGGATTTTTAAGCCCTTTAGCATTAATTTGCTAAGAGCAGCTTAGGCTTCTAACCTAAAATAAATCATTAGTGATGTTAAGACAATCCCAAATACTGAAGAAATTGGGATTAAATGAGTAAAGGGATGAGACAAGTGGACAGAACAAAGAGCTCTTTTGAGAGCACCCCCTCAGCCAGAGAGACAAGAGCTCATTCAAGACTATGCATGGCTACAGAATAATGAAATATTAATTATTCATCATAAAAATGATTAAATATGGAATTTTGGCATGGAAATGATCCCCTTCCTGGTGAGGATCAGCTGATGAAGATGATGCAGGAGACTTGAGAGCAGAGACAACCCAAAGGCTCATTCTTTACACCAACCACCTGTGGGTTACTAACTCCTGCTGAAGAAACACCAAAGTTAAAGGGTGAAAAAAAGGATTTTCTCACCTTCACACTGTGGCTTCACGAGGTCCAGCATCTGGCACAAGCAGTCTTCAAAAGGCAGGGGCTCTATGGCCATGTTCTCCAGCTTCTGGCACTGCTCTTGGTAGAAATACTCCAGCTCATACATGGACAGAGCACCGTCCCCATCCAGGTCCATGCAGCGGAACCAGTACTCGATGCTGCAGTGGGGACAGCACAGGGCTCTTCAGGGAGCTCAGGGCAGAATTTCTGACCAATATGTTGGTTTTCAAAGCTTTTCTGCTCTATTCAAGCCAATAGGTTGGTTTCCAAGGATTTTTTTGCTCTATGTCAGGCCATGAAGAGCCATGGAACACCTAACGGGGCACAAGCTCTTGGCTGCGTGTGAAGCACGTGGCAGTCGAGGGGAGAAGATGAAACAGGAAGGGTTTGGACTTAAAAATCCTGATTTTTCCTTGCCTCCCTGAATTGTACAACCCCCCTTGAGCAAGTCAGTGACATGGAAACACAGAATGGGTTGGAAGGGAGCATAAGGATCATCCAGTTCCAACCCAGCCATGGCTGGGGCACCTCATGCTAGAGCAGGGTGCTCAGAGCCCCATCCAGCCTGGATTTGAACACACCCAGGAATGGATTTAATTAACAAATCAGTTTTCCACTCATGATTTTATAGCTTGCTCCAGGTGAGCATCACTGGTGTCCATTGAAGGACTGGAAAAATACCCCAATGAAGTCAATCTTCGTGTTAAAGCAAATTTTCTTCTTACCTAGTAGGTGTCTTCTTGTCCTCTTCTGATATCAAAAACCAGACAAAGTCAGCATAGCTGATTTTCCCATCCTTTTGGGCTTTTCTGCCTCTTGAAAGCCAGGCAGGAAAAAAAAAGAGGGGAAATTAATGAGGAAAAAAAGTGAAAATTCATGAGGGGAAAAAAAAAAGGAGAGGAAATTCAATCACATGGCTTTTACTAATCCAAACTCAGCCCTCAATTGGTTTAAACTATTTAAATCTATGCAAATACCCAGGGGTTTGGAATTCCTGTCCAGGTGGAAGTGATGAGAACTTAAAGCCACATGGAACCCCACTGGCTAAAAGGGTTGGAATGGCAATGAGAAGATAAAAAAGGAGATTAAAACCTTCCAGGAAGAGAGGTTTGTGACACAAGATAATGATCTGCTGCTCTTGAACCACAGAACCTGTTCCAAAGGCACGTGGACCTGTCCCTGGGAAATCAGGGAGGCAGCTCCTGGATATTTCATTCCTAAAAATCCAAATTTTGCTGGTTTCTCTGGTCTAGAAAAGGTGATGTGATGGGTCTTAACAAGTAGCACTGAAGATTCATCTTGTTTCATCATGAAACATCCTGTTTGTGGGATGGAAAACCAAAAAATGCTGAAGTTTCTTCCATCCTGAGTCCATGATTCCCATCCTCATTCCCATCCCTGCCCACAGGATACCAACAGCAAGTGCTTAGATGGGTTCAAACAGAGCACTGAGCCAGAAGCTTCCAAGAGTTTGGAATCTGGAATTGAAGCTGCATTGCAAGGGGAAGGTTTGGGGTTTAGATTTTTCCTAGGGAATATCCCAGCAGAGATGGCACTGAGAGGAGATGAGCACAGGGGGGGGTCAGTACCTTGTCACTGCTCCCGAGAAGATCCGTTCTATCATCCGGCTGGAAATGGCTGCAAAACAAGGTTTGGAGCAGTGTCAGTTACAAACCAGTTGGTTTTGCCTTTCCTTGGCTGCAGGGTTTACTGGTTGAAGCCTTTACTGGGTGAAGAATTCACTGGAATTCTTACAGGCTCATCTGTGAGGAAGCTCAAGTGTCCCACTCATTGATCCCTTGGGAGAGGGATCCCTCGGTGCCAAGTCTCCAAAGCCAGGCACGACCAGCTTGGAATGGGGAAGCAGCCAAGTGGCAACAGGAATAAAAAAAAAATAAAAAATCCAGCTGATTAATAAAGGAGCATTTCCCAGGAATCCTCCCTTGGGAGGTGGGGGAGAATCCATCAGGTTTCCAAGAGCCATTCACAGGGTTGAGGGCCTTGGCGAGGAGCCCACCCGGCGCTGGCACGTCCAGGCATAGCAAACATTCCCAACTGGATCTGCCAGGGAACTATTTCTGACACACTTCTGATCCCTGCTGCTATTTTGAAAGCATTTCAGGGATTTTAGGAGACGTGTTTTGCCCCCAGTAACTCTGAAGGAGAGTCAGTTTATCCCCAGGAACGTGGTGGGGGGGATGGTGCTGGAAGCTCCGGGGTGAGAAAACAGCTCGACACTGGCAGGGAAGAGGGGTGGGGGTGGGGAGGGGTAAGACCCCAGCCCTGGGGGCGTTCCAGGGTGGTTGGGATGTGGGTATGAGGGCCATGGCTTAGGGGTGAACTTTGTAGGGTTCCTGGTTGGGTTGGATGATCCCAAGGGGCTGATTCCCATTTTTATGCACCCTGGGTGATGTTGTCACCATATTACTCTAGTGTGGACACTGGTCCCTACTTCAGGTGACCCCAGAGCTGTAGAGGTGATTTCAGAGCTAGATGTATAGATTATTCCAGACCTGTACAGGTGATTTCAGAGCTAGATGTATGTACAGGTGACCCCAGAGCTATACAGGTGATTTCAGAGCTAGATGTATAGATTATTCCAGAGCTGTACAGGTGATTTCAAAGCTAGATGTATAGATTATTCCAGACCTGTACAGGTGATTTCAGAGCTAGATGTATGTACAGGTGACCCCAGAGCTATACAGGTGATTTCAGAGCTAGATGTATAGATTATTCCAGAGCTGTACAGGTGATTTCAAAGCTAGATGTATAGATTATTCCAGACCTGTACAGGTGATTTCAGAGCTAGATATATTTACAGGTGACCCCAGACCTGTACAGGTGAGTTCAAATCTATCTGCAGAGGTGACCCCAGCGCTGGACAGGTGACCCCAGAGCTAGAGGTATGTATAGGTGACCCCAGAGCTGTACAGGTGACCCCAGACCTGCACAGGTGATTTCAAAGCTATCTGTACAGGTGACCCCAGACCTATACAGGTGATTTCAAAGCCAGCTGCACAGGTGAGCCCAGAGCCAGCTGCAGAGGTGATTTCAAATCTATTTGCAGAGGTGTCCCCAGAGCTGGACAGGTGATTTCAGAGCTAGATGTATGTATAGGTGACCCCAGAGCTGCACAGGTGACCCCAAAGCTACAGGTATGTATAGGTGACCCCAAAACTAGCTGTACAGGTGATTTCAAAGGTGTCTGCAGAGGTGAGGGCAGAGCTGTGTCCATACCATGGTCGTTGTGTCTAGCCAGGTCCTTCCTGTCGATGTAGAGGTCGTGGTCTGTGTCCAGCTCCCAGAACTTGCAGTAGATGACGTAGAAGTGCTCGTAGGAGAAGTAGTCAGTCAGCTGGTTGATGTCAGCCTCCTCCTCCAGCAGGGCCACGTTCTGGGGGCAGCAGGGGACACGGGGAAGGGGGTCAGACACTGCCCAAGCTGGGCTCTTCAGCCTGATGCTGCTGCAGGGGGCTAAGGGGGGATTTTCCCCTCTCTGGGACTTGCCTGCAGGGCAACGCAGGGTGGGCAGCAGCGGAGTGCTCGTGGGAAGAGGAATGCAGAGAGAAAAGGGGATAGTGAAACGTGGGCTGGGGGGTGGGGATTCATGCAGCTCAGCCTTCACTGGAAAGGGGAAATGGAATTATTTTTCCTCCCTTCGGTGATTTTAATTTACCTTTTTAAGTAAAGGAAAAAGCCAAAGTGGGGGGGAGGAAAGGAGGGGAAAAAAGGCCCAAAGGTAAAAAGGAGGGAAAAAAAGCCCAAAGGTAAAGGAGGAAAAACGGTAAAGAAAAAAAAAAGTAATAAAATAATAAAAAAATTACAATTACATAAAATATAAATAATAAAAAAATTACAANAATAAAAAATAATAAAAATACATACAATAAGATGATGAAAAATACATAAAAATAAAAATAATAAAAGAAATAGATAGAAAAATAAATTAAAAAAAGTAATATTGACTGCATTGAGTGTATGTACTCCCTTTAATTAATTAATGAGGTCTGAATGTAGAGTGGAGCCCCCTGTGCTGTGAGGCAGCAGCCCCCACATACCTGCAAAAAGTTGCTTTTCCTGAGCTCATGGCAGGTGATTTTCCCAGACCAGGACCTGTTGACTGTGTAGAATATTCTCTGGATGACCTGCAAGCACCAGGAAACAAAAACCCTTGAGCATGGAAAACACAATTCCCACTCCTGACAATCCCTGCTTGCCAACATTATTTGTATTCTATTTAATTTTACTCAAAATTAACCTGTTGGTAGCAGTAAAAGCAGCACATAAATGGATTTTAACTGGAAAAAAAGGGATTATCTAAGCAGGGAATGTGACAACTCAGCAACTGGAACCAGAAGCAAAACAATTCCTGAGTATCCAGCCCTGGATAAGTGAATTTAAAGGGATTTAAAATCACTTTTCACCTGGCTGACATTGGAAACTCACCCACCCAGCATCATTTCCTCAGTTACAGATGAAAAAGATGGAAAATAAGGAATTTTTTTCCCTGTTTCTCAACCCAACTCAACGATATGGACACAACTCAACCAGTTGCACAGCTCAAGCCTCACCACTAATAAAAATCAGAGCACAAATAATTGTTTTAATGAGATTATCTTATATTAACTGCTTAATTAGAGATTAATTATACATGATAATTAGCATATTATACCTGCCAAATAGTTTCACCTGCAGAGTAGTTTCTGGCTACAAACCCATCTCTTTAGGAACATTTTTTCCCCCCAAATAAAGGCTCTTCAATTAAAGACTGGATTAATTTAGCTTTTAATTGTAATAAATCAAGTGTTTAACTAAACCCAGTGGTTCTAAATAAGATTTATTCCTGAAATTCAAAAACCAGGCTGAAAATGCAGCAGGCAGAGAGCTCCACAGACCTCCCTTGGAATCACCACCAAGAAACCCAGAAAGGAGAATAAACCAACTTCTGAAACTTCATTAGTTTTGTCCTAATTACAAAGCCATTTTATTTTTATTTAGGGCTTTTTCTCCTCCCTGAAAAGGTTGGGTTTTTTTGCCTTAGCTTTGCAATTTAATCCATCTGCATGTCATTATCTCAGCTGTTCTATATTTAAGCAGGCTAAAAATACAACCAAAATTGGATGTTTGCTAAACACAACTGGGAGCAGACTTGGAAAAAAAAAATTAAAAATATAGGTTTTCTACAGGGAATTGAAGGAGAGGAGAAGCAAATTGTCAGAGAATTCACAGGGGGTGAATTTACTCAGCTTTTCAAGGGGCAAAAGATGTTTAAAAGTATCAAGTAAACTGAATTTTGAGGGGTTTTTTTTCTCTTTGGTTAACCAAAAACTTGCTTTTCCCAACAACTCACCGTGGTAATGTAGCGAGAGTGAAATTCAGATGCTTCTTTTAAGAAGGATAGACCAGGATGACTGTTCACCACATCCTACAGGGGGAAAAAAAAAATGGAATAAAACCACCCCAACCAGGATTAATTAGTGATGATATCAAACAATTAAGCACATCTGCTTCATTAAGCAAAACAGCTGCTACAATCAGTAACTACAACTTGATCCTGTGTCTTGGAAACAGCCCTGTGGACTTGGTAAAAATGAAAATTATCTTTATAAGAAGCCAGATAAACAAAAATTTTCCTTTTGTTGAAAGATGTGAAGGTATTTTGTTGAAGGTGAACATATTTGGCCACCATCTGGACACCAATTTGGCCACAAACCCCATGGCTGATGGGTTCAGTCAAAGCCAACTCAAATTTTCTTCATTTATTAGCAATTAGTTTGCTGCTCTGGGTCTTGGATTCAAGTGCCACTTTGTCCTCAAAAGTTTTTGTTTTCAGAACTATTTACCTGTAAAAAAGGAATGAAGTCTTCTTGCACCAGGTAGTTGCTTCCAGGGTTCATCAGAAGGTGAACAAACTTTGCAGCATCATCATAGCAGGTCTGGAGTATCCTGGAAAAGAGAGATGGTCACTGAAAATTGTTCCACTTGCCAGGCCCCAAAAAAATATGGGGCCCCAAAAAAAATATGGGGCCCCAAAATAAAAGAATAAAAAGTCTTTTGTCCAGAACTGACATCTACAAGTGAAGGGCTGTGTTTTTCACTTCTCCCTTAACAGCCAGACATTGAAACCTCTAAAAAGCCTGTAAATAAGGATTTGGGTTTTTTTTCTGTGGGTGATTTATATTGATTATTTTAAGTGCTGATTTTCAGTGCTGATTTAACTGCATTTTCCCACTTACACCTTTGCTATCCGTGGTGGATTATGGGCAAGATGTTGATTCCCCTTTCCAGATCTCCCTCAGAGCTGGAAATAAATCACATTTCAATTAAAAAAAAACCCACCCAAAGAAATGCAGGACTTGGGAAAATAAAAACCCATCCACTTACTTCCTCCACATGGCAACAAATTTATGGACTGAGACGTATCCTGTTCGTTCTCCTCCAGCACAATAAAACAAAGGACCTTTCCAGTACAGGGGGCATTCACAAGCCTAGGATCCAACCACACAGAAAGTCAGTTTGATTCCTTAGTTTCCTTCTAAATCTTCCATTAATTATTTTTTTTCACATTGATTTTTAGATGTTAAAAGAGATTTATTCATATTTAAATGTTAAGAAAACATTAAGGCATTGATTTATTCTTTTATAATAATATATTCTATAAATTAATATTTATTATTTTAAAATATTTATTTAAAAATATTTATTTCTTATTGTTATTGTTTGTTTTTATT
>VYZU01087951.1:0-28303 GCA_013401355.1 Ceyx cyanopectus | reverse complement strand
ACAATATTTTTATATATTTCCATATATTAAAAAATTAAATATACTTATATATAAATAAAAATTAAAAAATATTTATATATATGATTCCAGTGTCTAATTGTTCCCACAGTGCCATATTTTCTCCTGGAGTCCACTCAGAGTCTCCCCAGGAGTAACTTTCACCCATCACCCCTTTGTCTTTTCCATTGGGCTCCTACTCTCCTTCTTGGGAAACCCTTTTTTTGGCTGGGACATGGTCAGAAGGTCTCTCCTAAAATTCCTTTTTCCTCCTCCACGTGCCCTGCTGATCTAAAGAAGGAAAAAGGTTCAGGTAATAATGTGGAAAAAAAAAATAAATAACCAGCAACTCCAGAAAAATCTACCCTGTGAAAAGCAACTTCTACATTTAGAGCAAGAGAAAAGCAGTGCAAAAAACGTGAATTACTGGCTGGGAGTGGTGTCTAATTGCTTCCATTTCATTAATGATATCAAATGGAGCATCCCAGTCACTAATAAATCCTTATTTGTCACAGGTTGAATCCAACAGCTCTGGGCAAAACCCACTCCAAGCAGAGCCAACAGCTGGAGCATCCCCATCAACATCTGGCAAAGCCCCAAGGAATTCTGGCTGGGGCAGCTGGCAAAAGCAACCTCGTGTCCCTCTGACCCCCCCCCAAAAGCTGCAGGAGGTCTGGGATGAGGATGTGCCAGAGGGTTGGAGGCTTTCTAGGGTACAAAGGGCTGCCAGGCAACACTTGTGGAACTGCTATTAGCAGCATGAGTGACCACCAGAGCTATGGGAAGGATGTTAGGGTGGGAAAAACATATTGCAAGGGGGGGAAAAAAAAATATAAATAAATAAAGCAAAACTCTTCAGTGGTCAAAACCAACCCATAATCAGAGAGCCACTGCCAACTGGACTCTTAACACCCTGGAGTAGAAAAAAAAAAATGGGAATAAACTCACCACATCTTGGCTGCTGTGCAGAAGCAGCCCCCCTGCCTCCCTCCCAGCAAAGACTGAAGTTTTCTTCCTTAAAACAAACACCACCCATGTGTGTCTGATGGAAAACCTCTGGAGAAATGGGTATCAGGTCAGAGAATCACAGCATGGTGGGGTTAGAAGGGAGCTCTGGAGATGCTGGAGGGCAGAGCAGGGGCAGCCAGGGCAGCCCACACAGGAACAGATGCAGGGGGGTTGGAAAGGCTCCAGAGCAGGAGACTCCAGCACCTCTCTGGGCAGCCTGGGCCAGACTCTGGCACGCTCACAGGGGAGAAATTTCTCCTCCTGTGGAGCTGGAACCTTCTCTGCTCCAGTTTCTCCCCATTGCTCCTTGTCCTGTTGCTGGGAATTAGAGAGAAGGGGTTGGATCCTTCTCCTGGCCACCCAACCTGAAGAGCTATGGAAGCATGGAGCAGATCCCCTCTCAGGCTTCTCTTCTCCAGGCTCCACAGCCCCAGGGCTCTCAGCCTTTCCTCCCCACAGAGCTGTTCCAGCCCCTCCAGCATCCTCACAGCCTCCCTTGGACTCAGTTCTCCAGCATTTCCCAGTCCCTCTGGCACTGGGGAGCCCAGCACTGGACACAACCCTCCAGCTGTGGCCTCACCAGGGCAGAGAGGGAGGGGAAAAAACTTCTTAGTTCTCATCTCAATCCACTCCTTTCTCATTTCAACCATTGCCCCTTGGCCTTTCACTGCAGGCCTTTGGGAACAGCCCCTCTCCAGGCTTTGGAGCAGCTCCCTCCAGGCCCTGGAAGGTGCTCTGAGGTCTCCCTGGAGCCTCCTCTTCTCCAGGCTGAACAACCCCAGCTCCCTCAGCCTGTTCTCCCAGCAGAGCTGCTCCAGCCTCTGAGCATCTCTGGCCCTGCTCCAGCAGCTCCTTGTGCTGGGGGCTGCAGAGCTGGACCCAGCTCCAGGGGCAGGATCCCCTCTCTCCATCTGCTGCAGCCCAGGATGGATTGGCTGCTGGGCTGCCAGCACCCACTGGCTGCTCATTCAGGCCAACTTTGGTTTTTCCTTCCCTTTCTTAATGACCCCAACTTGGCACAAATTAGACTGGAAGTAAATCATATTTTCAAAGGCACAGCTCAACTGCTTTACATCACCCTCCAAATAGCCTAAAAATCCATTTTTTTCCCCCCAGTTCAGGTGACACTGATGGTTACAAGCACATCACCATGCACGGGAATATTCTAATCTGGTTTTATTTCCAACTTCAGGCATGGTGGAAAAACACCAGAAAACACTCAGCTCCTCAGAGAGGACCCTGCAGTGGTTGGGTGTTGTTTTATCTTCCTTGGGAGAAGCCAATCTTTGCAGAAACCCCCCCAATTAGACTCAAGTTCCAGGAAGCAAGCAGCCTGTTCTCCCAGTTCCCAGAGCCAACCCACTCACTCCTGGTTGGCTATTTAAAGATTTGCCCTCAACTCCATTTGCTCCAAGGACCTCCCCATCCAAAACACAAGGGGATGACCTCCAAGGGTTAGACAAAAATGGCTCTGTGCAAAAAAAAAAACCAAACCCAACAACAAACCACTGCTGGAGAATTCCCAGAACCTGGGGAAGACCCTGCCACTCCAACCCAGCTCAGAGCAGCTGCTGAGACACCTTTTATCCTCACCATCCTCCACCAGCCTTCATTTTTCCATTCAAATTCCAGCTTTCCTAGCACTGAAACTCTCCATCTGGCATTTGATTGACAAGTTATAGAAGATACAGATAAATAAAAAGTTAAGAGTGGAGCAGAGCTAGAGAAAAACCAGATCAGCTTCCATACCTGCTTGAGTTTAGCTCTCATTTTACCTCAATCAAAGCTGTTCTGACAGCTAAAATGAGTGGTATGGGAGGTTGCAAACCCCAGTGGCAATGAAACTTGGATGGAAAATGGTGGGATTAACATTAGCATGAAGTGTTTAGGTAAAGAAAGTCCATCATGCTCTGTATCAGCAGTTCTCAGCTGCCCTGGTTTGGTTTCAAAGCCCTTTCAAAAGGGGTCCCCTTCAAACCATGAGGTTGAAGCAAAGCATCACTTAAAAAAAGGAACCTTGGATAAAAAGCTATTTATCCAACTGAGCAAAACCAGGCATCAGATTTGAGCTCTGAACTATCAAGTCTGTTTCTCCCAAGAGTTTAGTCTGGATTATAACCAAGTGGTTTAATGTAGATTATTCTACAGTTGTCACTCACCCAAGATATGGTTAAAAATTAAGTTTATTTTCTTTTCTTTTCCTTGGCTACAGGAAAAAACCACCTTACAGATTAACCAAGCTGTTGTTTTCTGAATTACTTCCAGGTTCCCATTCCCAAACAACATCAGGATGTTTTCTGGCTCAGCAGGCCAAAAAAAAAATAAGGCAAGTGATCCAACTTTCATCCCAGGAGCAGCAGATCAAATGAAGGGGCACCACACAAGGCAAGAGTGTGTTTGTTTACTCCAGGATGCCATGACTAGACTAAATTTGCTTCATGCCCTGAGGTGCCTAAATAGGAACCATGACTTTGGGGTGATCCAGGTTGGGTTTGCTTCTCCTGCCATCACTAGATTTCCTTCCCTGTCTCCAATCCCACCCAAAAATAAGTGACTTGTACAATCCTTGAATTGAGTTGACTCTGAAGGGCAGAAAGCAGCAGGAGCTGCACTCGTGTTCTGCTTTATTCCCAAGGGAATAAACAGTGTTGACACAGCTCAGCCACAATAAAGCTGAAATAATAATCAAGAAAATAGAAATCCACCCCATTTTTAGGGTCACAGGGCTGTGTGCTCCTCTCTTGAAGGTCACCTGAAAAGGACACTGCTGCACTGGGTTCAAAAATTAAGTGGCAGGCTATATTTAGAGTGGTTTTAAAAGCCAGAAATCCTCAAGACTCTTCTTATTCAGTGGCCAAACTTTCTCTTGAAGTGTTTTTTTAGTGAAGGAATCCCACGTGCTATTGCTGCTCTACCTTCAGGACAGGAATTGGAAGGCAGGGTGAGGTAAGGACAAAGCTTTCCATGGATCACCAAAACCCTCAGAGCTTCAAAGCAATGCCAAATTTCAGCCTCTCCAACTAAACATGCTCAAAAAATCTCTTTGGACACTCACTCTAGAAGAGTTTTTCCTTCTAATTACACACTTCAAGTGTTTCTAGCCTCAATTAAGAGGATAAAAAAGTGGATTTAAGTCACCACCACACAGCAGAAGCCCTTATGAGAACCATGTAGCAACAACTGATCTTGGCCAAAGACATAAAAACCCCAAACCAAGCAATCTACAGGAATTCAGGATCATCACTGTGCCTCTGAGCAGGCTCTCAGTCAAATTACAGCCTGTTCTGGTGGATTTTACACCCCCAGCTTCAGCAGCAAGGTAAACTCCAACTCCTGGGGAAACTCATGTAGATTAGGATTATGCAGATGAAGGGGGAAAAAAAATAATCCTTAAAAGTCTAATTAAATGCACCAACATCCCCCTGCATGCAAACATCAGGTTTATGCTCCATGCATGAAATAATTCTCATTTTTGGTGGCAGAAAACCACCCTCAGAACGATGGCAAACAGAGAAGAAACCATCAGATTACCCAAATCCCTCTGGTTCAGGGGAGGATTTGAGGTGGATTTCCAGCAACTGACGTGGTTTGGAAGCTACAACTACCAACCAAAGAGTTGTCCAAGAAGGGAAATGACAAACCTGGATCTGCTGGAAAGCTTTCAGCCTCTTCTTGAACCTGGAAGGCAACACAAAGTCACACCCTCGAGCCAGCAACGCCAACTCCTTCCTCAGGTCGGGGTCTTGCCTCAAAGAAATCTCTTTTATCCTCATGCTTTCAGATTTCATAGAAGGTCTCCCCGTGCCAGTCTGGGCACTTGAGTCCCAGGAAATAGCAGGAGCTGTTGGATTCTCACCCAGTGGCACTTAAAGCAGCAGCAGCAGCTGCAGTGCCCCAGCCCTGGGATATAATAAGTGTCGGCTCAACTTCGCCTGCTCCATACGTTAAAGGGAACTGGGGCTGAGGTTGCCAAAGCAGAGCAGAAAAAAAAAATAAATCACTTGGGGAACCTGCCCATTCCCAAGTCTAAATGGGACAGCATGGAAAAAAAAAATAAAAATCCACTTTGGAGGAGCAGCTATAAAAGCAGCTTCCAATTTAAAAAGGGAAAAAAAAAAAAAGGAATGTGGAGAGGCCAACCCGGAGCTTCCTCCTCCTCCTCCTCCTCCTCCTCCTCCCAGCCCCCTCAGCTTGTCCTTCTGTCACAAAACACTCACTGTCTGGCTTCAGGGAAGGACCTCACCAAAGGATAAGGCTTGTTACACAGCAATTAAATTCCTTTTCCACTCCTCAGTGCTTCAGCAGGAGCCTTGTTGCTCTGGGAAAAGGAGGAGGCAGGAAAAAGCTGCTTCGAGTGGCTCAAAATTCCATGAGATAGATTCATGCAACCTCTAGATAAATATTAAAAATATCAATCCACAGCTAAGTTGCTGCACCATGAAACTCTTCATTAATTCCAATGCCAAGGCAGAAAGCAGGAGGGAAATGTCACCACAATGAGATGCTCCTTTCAAGTTGAGAAGTTTTTGTCCTGTTTTGCTTTTGGTTTCTTTTTTCCCCCCTTTTTTTTGGGTCTATTTTCCCCAGTTTTTGTTACACCATCAATATTTCTGATGCTGCTTTTCTGTTAAAGGCAACAGGTTATGTTTTTTCCCCTCCCCCCCCTTTTCAGGGGGTTACAACCAGGTTACAACCATGAACATCCCTGCACTCAATTGCATGCCTATCACATTTCAGCAGCACTAAAGTTAGCCTCAGCTACCACTCTATTTTCAGTTTATTGAATCTCAGATCCATTTGGGAGGGGGTGAGGCTGTGGTTTAGTCCACAGAGAGAATTCTTCACTGAAACCAGACCAGCTTTTATGGAAATTAAAGTCACCTTCTGCCCTTTCTCCTTAACAGTTCTAAGTACACTCAGGGATAGCTGCTTCCATTCCACATTTTCATAGCAATCTTTATCAAACTCTGCTGTTTTCATTGCTTTTTTTTTTTATCCCCCCCTCTAAATATCCCCATTAGAGCTCTGGGGATGGCAGCTCTTGCTACTCCAGTTCAAGCAGTGAATGCTCTTCACACCTCCAGATGCTCCAAGAAATGGGCAACACAGATTTCTCTGCATCATGTCGTGCACAAGTTTAGCTGCTGAGAGCAGAAAAGGAAAGATCTGGAGCAGATCCCCTCTCAGGCTTCTCTTCTCCAGGCTCAAAAGATCCAAATCCCTCAGCCTTTCCTCCCCAGAGCTGTTCCAGCCCCTCACAGCCTCTCTTGGACTCTCCAGCATTTCCCTGGCCCTCTTGGGAGCCCAGAACTGGACAAAAGAAAGACTAAAACTAGTCTGAGTTAGAGATTTCTCTTGCTGGAGGGCAATATTTTACCCCTAGATTGTGTTATCTATATTTTGTAGTCCTGTTCAACCATTCACAGCCACTCTGCCACCTAATAATATATTAAAACCCCACTGGAAATACTCTGATAAATGAAAAAGTACCATAAAAAAAAATCAATAGTGAAACCTGAAGGGTCTTAACTGGATATTTTTAGTTTCTCTCACACTGCTAGAAAGGAAATGTTGACAAAAAAAACCAGTTTTCTTGGTTTGAATTCAGCATCCAGTTGTTCCCCCCTCCTGCTTCTTCACTGAGGCTCATTATGAAGATCTTGATTTCATTTGGAAGTGGGACAACGAGGCAGGAATGGAGGCAAGAGTCAGGGCTGGTGTGGTTGGCATCACCAGACTGGCAAAGAAAAAAAACCACTGGCTGCCACTTTTAAGGAGCTCAAATCCACCAACCCATGATGAGCCTTGGGCTGCAGAGCTGGAGGATGGACACGAAGCACAGGGGAGTGCCTGGAACTGGAGAGGAAGGATTGAGGTGGTTGAGTAGGAGAAGAATCCACCCCTGGCAGCAGCTCCTCATTCCAGAGCTAGGCATTTGGGGGAGCATGTGTTGCAAGGCAGATTGCATTACAGGTCAGGAAAAATAGACTTGGAAAGTAAGGAAAGGGATCTTCTCACCTAGGTGGCTTTGGCTTCTCTGCCCCTTTTCACCAGGGGATGGGCTCCCATTCCCTGCTCCACACACCTGGGTTCCAGGTACCTGGAGGATGCCACTGGGATGGCAAACAGCAAAGACCAGAGCTCCACTTACCTGAACCTGCTGAAGGAGCTTCAATAAGGAATCCTGGGATGGTAGAGGCTGGGAGGGAGCTCTGGAGAGCAAATCCAGCCCCCTTGGCAGAGCAGGGGCAGCCCACACAGGAATAGATCCAGGGGGGAATTTGGAACTGGATGATCTTGGTCCCTTCCAGCCCAAGCCATTCCCCTAAGATCTGTTTTACACCTCCCAGTCAAGAGGGAGGAGAAAGGAGACCTCAAAGCAAGAGGTTCTCAGGGTGAGACAGGCACCTGAGCATCACTGAAGGGGGAAAATCCACCCCAAGCAGCTATTTTCTCTGCAGCAATACCCAATTCCCCCCAGCCTCAGCACCTGCTAGAAGAATTAACTGTTTAAATGACAGTGATAATTAGGATTAATCATCCTGAAAGTCTGGCCAGAGTAGCAGATGGATGGAAAGGTTTCCTAGATCCATGGGGTGTTTGCTTTTGAGCTGCTCCCACAGGACAGAGTGTCCTTGATGAAAAAACCCCATCTGAATATTTGCATTTGTCCCACAGGAGGATTCAAGTGAACCCCACATTCAAAAGCCACCTAGACTTCAGAATTTCCCTTTTTTCCCCCACCCTAGAAAAGAGAAAAACCTCTCCAGTGTGGACACAACCTAAGCAACATTCCCAGGACACAAACATCTCCTCTTTCCAGTGCAAAAGACTTGGCAAGGGGACAAAAAGATCATTCTGGCTGCCAACAGAGCACTGAGTGGCAACAGAATTAACTCTGCAGCTAAGAGCAGGGTGACATTCCCATTCCAGGCTACAAGATGCACTTGGAAAGGGGGGAATGCCCCCCAAAAATCTACTCCAGGGAGGAACTTTCAGTTTAATCAGGATAACTCAGCACAGCAACAGCCCAGGAGAACACAACGTGCTGCCTGTGCTGCTTCTTCTCACCCTTGAAAGAATAAATATTGCAAGAATAACACTTGAAACCACTGATTGTTTTCCAACAACACCTCCTCCAGACCTGAGCAGGAATTTCTGGCTGCCCTTCTGCAGCTGGCACCAGGGAAGGAGCTTTGTTGGCACCATGGGGGGGGTGCTGAAGTGTCACAGTGGCCCTGTTCTCAGCAGGGAGATAGCAGGTTATTTATTGAATAAGGCTGCAGGGGGGAGCCAAGGCCACTCAGAGGGGTGGGGGGAGGTGGACAAGTGACCACACAGGGAGGGGGTGGGGATGCTCAGCCACCAGCTGACCTGCAGTGGCACCACAACACAATGGGTTGAGGAGGGATCTCCAAAGGGCATCTGGTCCAACCCCCCCCTGCAGGGAGCAGGGGCATCTCAACTAGAGCAGGGTGAAAAAAAATAAGTGATTTATCCAGAAATATAATAAAGCAGTAAAAAAAAAAATCTTACAGGACAAAGAGATTTCATTAATTATCATGGGATAAAAAGCAGGAACACCACATTTCTCAGGGAAAGGAGGTGGAGAAGCCAACCCAAGCATCACTTTTCTCTCAAAGACACATGGAAAATAACTGGCAAGTCCTACAGATGGGATCACATTCCCTCTGCACACCCCCCCCCCCCCCCCCNCCCCCCCCCCCCCCCCCCCCCAAAAAATGCCCATAGGGAATTCTGTGAATTCCTTCCCCAGATGCCTTGCACACCAGCTGGGGAGGATTAAACCTCTTGCCTGTGGCACCTTGTAGGTCTCCAGGCTGGGCATTTTTGGCCATTGTGTGTGGCTGTTCCATGCTGAAGAGAACCCAGGGTGCCAGGAGCACTGTTAAATTCATTTATGGCACAGAGCAGGGCTTGGGAGAAAGGTCACAGCAGCTGCTCCTCAAGTTTGAAGGCTACATCTCCAGAATTTCCCTTTACAATATACTCCAAAAACACTCAAAAAAAAATAGAGATTTTGATTCATACCTCTGAATTCCTGGTATTTTTTTTTTACACATTTAGCACCTGCAAGTCATGGAAGATTGAAGCTCATCCAGCTCCCCCTGCCATGGGGACACCTCCCAGCACAGCAGGGTGCTCAGAGCCCCCCATCCAGCCTGGATTGAACAGACCCAGGGATGGAGCATCCACAGCTCCCCTGTGCCAGGGACTCAGCACCCTCAGTGGGAAGAATTTCCTTCTTATTTCCCTTCTTTTACCCTCTGGATGAAACCAGAGCTGCACTTTGGGGGGGGGCAGGGGTGCTGCATTTCCCAGAGTATTGTCCATTCTGAAGGCAGGCAGAGCAGAAAGGCAGCATTGAGTGCAGCACAGAGCCCCCAAACAATCACTCCCTCAAACATCTTGGTTCACTGCAGCCAAATCTGAGTCTTGCAAAACCAACAGTGCCTGGCAGCATTGGACAAAAGGGGTATTTTGAGAAGCCTGGCCTGCAAATAACACTGCAAACAAACCCAGGGGGGGAGGCTTTGCTTTGGCTGCACTGAGATGGAATTTCACAGGGGAAGGGCCCTGGAATTGGAAGGGTGGCATGGGAAGGATCAACACCTGGTTTGGGGTTAATTCTGGCTACTATTTAGTAGCCTAAATAGCCTCTCAACTACCACATCTGCTAGAATGACGGATTTTGATCTAAAGCAGGAGAGAATTCCATGATTGACACCTGGGTGCTCACAGCTTCCTCACCCACCTACCCAAGTTTAGGTTTTTAAACTGATTTTCTTCCATTTTGCATCTCTAAACCCCCTGGACACTGCTCAGATACAAGGATGTTGTTAGAACTACTTGATTATATTAAAACTACTTGATTATAAGGCTATTTTTAGGTGGTTTTTCCACTGCTTGCTGGTAGAAATGCAAGAAAACCCATCACAGAATCATTTAGGTTGGAAAAAAAACCCTTTGAGACCAGCACTGCCAATTCAAACACTAACCAGGGTCCCTAATCCCTCTGCCTCAACCTCCTCCTCCTCCTCCAGGGACTGACAACCCTCTCTGGGAAGGGATTTTTCCCCTCATACCCATCCTAGACCTCCCCTTGGTGCAACCTGAAGCCATTTCATCCTGTCCTGTTCCTTGTGACCCTCATAGCACAGGGGAGGCAACACCAGAGAGCAAAAATCTCTTGTTTTGGCTGCTCCTTGTCTATGCTGCAAACAAGATGTTGAAAAATTACAGCTCAAAACCAGGGGAGAGGCATCAAATCTAATCAGCTGGACTTTGGAATTTCAAAGCTTTCCACTCAGTTTAAGGGAAAGGGCAACATTACTCTTGACAAAAAAAAAATAAATAAATATTGGAAACAGAAAATCATTAATATTTCACTTTTTTGTCAGGCATGTGCAGCTTAAAAAGCAAACTAAAATGGAAATAAACAGAGCTACAATGAGCCAAGACAGTCTTTTGGAAGATTAGACAGCCTGGCAATTAGCACTAATGACAAAAAAATAACATTTTAAAGTCACAGAATCCTGAAGGTTGGAAAAAATCCAGGTCAGCAAACCCAACTATCCACCCAAAACTGTCCTGCCCACTAACCCACCTCCTGAAGTGCCACATCTGCAGGATTTTGGAGCCACCTCCAGTGGGGAAACCCATCCCTTGCATCATTTGCCCACACCACCAAAAAACAATGCTCATTTCCATGGAAAAAAAAAAAAAAAAGCCAGAATAAGGAACTTACTGCTCTGGTTTTTGAGGATCCCCTCCTCCTCCTTCTAGCACAAGAGCCACTCCTTGAGCTGGCTGGAGTTGCCCATGGAAGAGCAGCAGAAGGCTGAGGACTCAAAGTCATCAAAGGCAACCTGGTCTCTCCCACCAGGCATTGCTTGGAGGTGGAATTTTTCTTGGCCAGCTCCTCATTTCTCCCATTTCCCAGATCTCCATCTCCACCCTCTGGTTTCTCCCCATTCTTGATCCTTCTCAAGCAGTCCTTCAAGGTCACCTGGGTTGCTGGCTGGCTCAGCCAGCACAGAAACAGTTCATCCACCTTCATCTTCAGGACAGGCTGCAGAGCTTTCCCAGGAGACATTTTATTTGGGCACCAGTTTCCTCTCTTTTTACTGGGTCAAAATGAGAATTAAAAACCTGATGAACATCCACTTATCCCACTGGAATTCCAGCTTCTCACAGACTCCAGGGCTCCTGGAAAGGAAATGTTACTATTTAAGCCCACAGCTGGAACAAAGTGCTGGTATTTATTCCCCAGAGATACCAAAAGAACTGTGATTAAAGCAACAATTGGGAAAATGAAGCCATTCAGCACAGCCAAAAGAAATTATCCTCTGGATTTAAGAGCATAAAGGATGGAGATTGGAAAGAAAAACCTGCCCTCACTCTCCCCAAGAGCCATCCAATAAATATTTTCCAAGAGCAGGTGTTAAAACCCCACATTTACCCTGACAAACAGCCTTATTGAATCTGCTGAGAACAGCCTAAGCAGTTTAGGCCAAGCCTAAATGATAGGACATGAGGAAGATTCAATACTGGGATCATCTCCCACTAAGGATTCACCTAAACTGGGTAGTTTTGAGCCTCAGCTTGGCAGGGTGCTGGGCCAGCTCATGAAACTATCAATAGTTTCCCATTAAAAGTTGGACTAGATGGTCCTTGAGGTCCCTTCCAACCTGGTATCCTAGGATTCTGTGAAATTCCTCAGTGATCTGGATCAGTTCAAATCCACCCTGTGCTTCCTGGGTTGATGCTTTGGGGATTTTGATGCCTTTCTTGCTGTTTGTCCTGCATGCAGAAGGTAACAAGGATGTGCAAAAGCTGGGCTGAGAAGCCTTGAAACAAAGCACTTGAACTTGGAAATGAAAAAACAAAGCTTAGTCTCATCCCATGGCAGGATTATAAACATTATATGAGAACCACAGAATCCTTAAGGCTGGAAAAGCCCTCCAAGGTCATCATGTCCAACTGTTTCCAAAACNCCGGCCCCCCCCCGGGGGCCCCCCCCCCCCCCCCCCCCCCCCCCCCCCCCCCCCCTTTTCCCCCCCCCCCCCCCCCCCCCACACCCAACCCACTTGGCGGGCAGCGAGAGAAGCCCCCCAGCGCCTCACTCCACACCCCACCAGCAAAGCAGGGGGTCGTTGGACCCTCTCAGCCCGCCGCGACCCCCGCACACCCGCACTCACCTGCCGCACACTCGACGCCGCCCCTCCCGCCGCCGCCTTCAAATCAGCGCCTCCCTTCCGGCCCGCCCGCCGACATCTCGCGAGATCATCCTCTCACCTCGCGAGATCTCGCTCCCGCCGGAGACGCGGCCGCCGGTCGCTATGGTAACGCGAGGGGAGAGGGATTGCCCCCCCACGCTGGCGTACGTCGTGACGTCATAGCGGGAGGGGGCGGGTCTGTGTCATTTCCCGCCTTTCCCAGCAGCCTTTGCGGCGGGAGCGCGTTCCCGCCTCTGGGCAGGGAGCTGAGGCGGGAGGCGGGATGAGGGAGCGTGGCGGTTGCAGCTCCTCCTCCCTCTTCTTCCTCCTCCTCCTCCCTCATCTTCCGCCTCCAACCGCCTCGGGACGTCCTCCCGTAGCTCCCCCGAGCCCTGCGGAGCCGCCACCAGTGCGATCCCTGCCCAGTTTGGGCTGCGACAGTGAACCCCTCTGCCCCAAGGGCACTGTGTCTCTGTAGGTGCCTGAGTGCTCCTTAAGACATTCATCTCCCAGGAAGGGAGGAAGGGCTGAGGGGGAAGGAAGGTGGGGAAGGCAGCAGGGACCCTGTGCCCTCAGCTTCTGGCAGATCAGGGGGTGATCCACAGGAACAGAAGGTGGGATGGGGGGTTTTCCCCAGGGAATTTCTCCATCACAGGGCTGTGGCCACTGCCGCGGTGTCCCAGGTGAATAAAAGGACAGGAGTGTTGATCCATGGCATCCACCAGGAAAGAGCCCAAGATCTGGTTCTACAAGAGCTCCCTGGCTTTGGTCCCAACACCCAAGATCTCCAGCTCTGGATGAGGCATCACTGGAGCCAAGGGGTGGAATCTCATCCTCTTCTTCTCCCTTTCCCCTTTTCTTTCCTCTCCTCCTTCTTTTATCTTTCAGGCATTAGAGACCAGAGCTTTCCCAACAAAATAATTCTGCTTTCCAATAAAATCGATGTCTTGACCAAGCCCTTTGGTGTCGTTTCACCTCCATTTACTCCAAGGGAATTTTTGGGCTACTCAGCAATTTTTCACCCTTGGACAAATCTCCACAGATTTTCCAACTCCCCCCCGGCTCTGTTCCTGTGTGGGCTGCCCTGGGTGCTCCTGCTCTGGATTCCAGCATCTCCAGAGCTCCCTTCCATGAGGAAGAGGAGGCTGAGGGGAGCCCTCCTCACTCTGCAGCTCCCTGGAAGAGAGACAAGAGATTTTTGGGGGGTGTTTTTTTTCTGGCTGAGAGATGAATTGAGACCTGGGGTGTGGAACAAAGAGGAGTTTCCAAACCTTTGGAATGCCTTTGAAGCATTCCTGGGTGCTGGAGTAGCCATCTGCTGAGTGACACTTTGAGGACAGGTGGCAAGAAGGGGGGATCAGAGAGAGAGGAGCTGGAGGGTTGGATATCAGCTCTGGAGGGATGATGCTCTTTGCTGAGACTGGCAAGGAGAGATTTCCCAGAGGAATGGGAGAAATGAGGGGGAAAAAAACCACCCCAATCCAAACCCAGAAAACCCTGAGAGATGCCACAGTATTCTCTGGTGTACCAGGGTGTGTTCAAAGCAGCTCTGACTGGATGAGTTTGGCTTGATTCACTTTGGAGTGAGGGAGGAATCAACTCCCTCTCCCAGGGAGCTCTGGAGATGCTGGAGAGCAGAGCAGGGGCAGCCAGGGCAGCCCACACAGGAACAGATGCAGGGGGGTTGGAAAGGCTCCAGAGCAGGAGACTCCAGCACCTCTCTGGGCAGCCTGGGCCAGGCTCTGGCACCTCCCAGGGAAGAAGTTGCTCCTCATGTGGAGCTGCAACTCCCTGTGGTGGAGGACAGGCTGAAGGACTTGGGGTTGTTCATCCTGGAGAAAACTCCAGGGAGAACTTAGAGTGGCCTCCAGGATCTGAAGGGGCTGCAGGGAGGCTGGGGAGGGGGTTACAAGGGATTAGGGTGATGGGATGGGGGGAGATGGGTTGGAACTAGAGCAGGGTGGATTTAGATTGGACATGAGGAAGAAGTTCTGTACTCTGAGGATGGGGAGACCCTGGAATGGGTTGCCCAGGGAGGTGGTGGAGGCTCCATCCCTGGAGACATCCAAGCTCAGGCTGGATGAGGCTCTGAGCACCCTGCTCTAGTTTAGATGTCCCTGCTCCCTGCAGGGGGGTTGGATCAGATGCCCTTTGGAGGTTCCTTCCAACCCAGAACATGCCATGATCCAGTTAATCTCTGGGTCACAGCAGTACCTGAAGAACACACCTAATAAATCACTTTATTAATATTATTATTAGTTAATTCTCTGTCTGCTTGAGGAATATTGGATGAGTTTGATTCAACTCACCCTCTGCTCTTCAAAGCCAGCAGCAAAATTTGCAGTTTTTGGAATGCTGTGGGATGGGGGATGCTCAGGGTTTTTTTTTCATTCACCCTGGCACAACTCCAGTTCCAAGACCTGACCGGGGATTGGGCTGCTGTTTTAATTCCATAAACCTCAAATATGAAGTTTTTCTGAATTTATGAGGTAATTAGTACACTAATCCAAACCAGGTTTAGCATTTCCCTGAGTTTGCTTAATCTTTCTTCATTACACAAGTCAGAGGTCCATAAAAGGAAACAAAGAAAAAAAAAGAAAAAATAGTAAGAAAAATAAATAAAAGAAAGAAAAATTAAAGAAAAACCCACGAAAGATAAATAAATAAAGGAAAGAAAAATTTAAAAAAAGAAAAAAGTAAAAAAGAGAAAAAAGAAAAAAGGAAAGAAAAGGAGAAAAAGAAAGAAAAAAGGAAATTAAGAAAAAAAAGGAAATTAAAAAAGGAAAGAAAAAAGTAATTTAAAAAAGGAAAAAAGAGAAAAGAAAGAAAGAAAAGAAAAAATGGAAAGAAATAAAGGAAAGAAAAATGGAAATGTTAAAAATAAAAGAAAAAAGGAAAGAAAAAGAAAAGGATATTTAAAATAAAGGAAAAAAAGGAAAAAAGGAAAGAGGAAAAAGTAAATTTAAAAAAGAAAAATGAAAGAAAAAAGAAAAAAGTAATTAAAAAAAAGGAAAAAAGAGGAAAGAATAAAAGGAAAGTAAAAGAAAAATTTAAAAAAAGGAAGGAAAAAGAATAAGGGAAAGAAAAAATAGGAAAGAAAAATAAACAATGGAATTTAAGAAAAGGAAAATGAAAAAAAGAAAGAAAAATGGATTTAAAAAAAATTGAAAATTCCAAAATATTCTGGGCATTCTTTTGCTCTCATGGAAGTTTTGTAGTTGCAGTAGTTAGAGGAGAACACTGCCCAGCTCTGCCTTAGTGCCTGCAAGGACACCAACACCAATCCCTTCAGCACCAGCTTAGTGAAATTCAGTGTTTTCCTTATAAACCTCCAGCTGCAGAGCCCCACGATTCTGAAATACTATTTTAATTTAATTTTTATTTTTTATTATACTCCTGAGCCAGCCCAGGGTGCCCTTCTTGGCCTCCTTACCCACCTGGGCACTGCTGCCTCCTGCTCAGCACCCCCAGCTCCCTTTCTGCCCAGCAGCTTCCCAGCCACTGCTCCCCCCAGCCTGCAGCTGCCTGGGCTGGGTGACACCCGAGGGCAGCACCCAGCTCTTGGTCAAACCTCATCCCACTGCCCTCATCCCATGGATCCAACCTGTCCAGACCCCTCTGCAGAGTCTTTAACCCTCCAGCAGATCAACACTCCCACCTAAGTTGGTGTCATCTGTCAGTTTCTGCCCAGTTACCCCTTTTAAGAGCCCCCAGGGAGGCAGGGTACCCAGCAGACAAGTAGTCTGGCTTTTAAGAAGCACTTGTCAACCAAACAGCAGCTGGGATGGACTATCCTGTTCCCAACTAAATATCCTCTCCCAGAGACAAGGTTAGGGAATTATCCCTGTAATTAATGTTTAGCTTTGAACATTATCAGCTGAAAAGAGAAGGGAGTGTGACAGCAGCCCAGCAACTGGACTGCTATGGAAATGAGAACAGCCCAAGCTGAGAGAAAGACAAAGGGTTGAATTTCTTCCCAGGGAAAATAATTGAGGCTGAAAAACATTTGGATGTACGGGGAGCATTCCCAGGGGCTAAGTTTAGCTTCTGGGCTGAAGCTGGGTTCCTGATCCTGAAGAGCCTCGTGGGTGCCCCTTGGATGGGGAAGGTCCCCGTGGGGTGGAGTGTCCACAGGCTAATGTGGCCTGTGGGAATAGTCCCCATGGTAACATCAAACCAGATCATCTTAATATTTTAATGCTGCCTTTTCCTGCCTTTTAAGTGCCTACTCATGGAGCTTCCCTCTCCTGACTCCATACCAAGCCCTTCTGCAAGGAAGAACTCTTCTGGAAGGATCAAGATCCCAAGAAACCTTTCAATAAAGTGATTTTCCTCCCGAATTTCCTTTGGTGCTGTGGAAATTTCTGCCACGGGTGTCTTTACACTTTCTGTATTCCCCCCGAGCTTCTCACAAAAAGAAGTTCCAAAGAAATGTCAGCTGAAGTTTAAGTGTGAGCAGCAAAATCTCCTCAGAGGTCTTGAAATGCAGCTCAGAAATGAGTCAGAAGCATGAGCTTATTTATTTAGGACAGAGTGCAAAGCTCCTGGTTGAATTTCCTCCAGGCCACCTGCTCCAATCCCCTTCTGGGACATCTTCAAGTTCACTTTGGTGGTGTAAAAACCACCAAAACACCCCCCCTCAGCTTGATTCCATGGTGTATCTGCTTTTGGTTCACTTGAACCTATAGAATAATGGGGTTTTTAAAGACTTCTGTTAATCATAGAATCCCAGAATCATGGGATGGGGTGGGTTGGAAGGGACTCTGAGCACCCTGCTCTGCTTGAGGTGCCCCTGCCATGGCTGGGTTGGAACTGGATGCTCTTCCAGGTCCCTTCCAACCCAACCCATTCCATGATTTCCCCAGTTTTCTCATCATTCATTTTCTCACTCTTAAGAAGTGTTTTCCTTCAGCAGCAGCTGCTTTTCCCACCTTCTAACCAACATAAATTCTTAATGTTTTACTCTATTTTTTTTTGCAATGGAGATGTTATTGGTTAGGTAATAAGAAAAAAAAAAAAAAGCCTCAGTTCCACCATGTAACGTGCATTTATTTTTTTTTTTGGGCACCTTATGAGAATATTGAATAGACTTCATTATTTTTTTTTTTCAATACAAGTCTGAATTCTACCATTTGATTACCTGAACCAAAAGCATTTCAATTTGCCATCCATCACCCTGACCAGTGGAAAATGCTGAATATTCAGATTAAATTGGAACTTTTTTTTTTTTTTTCCTATGAATAAGGAATTTGATTCAATTCTGTAATATACAGTGTCTCTGGGGAGAGGAAATTGAGCTGAAGGTCGCTGGAAGGCAAGTGAGAAAATTGTATTATCCAAATACAAAATTCTTTTTCTTATCATCAAAACCTGAAATACAGCCATGGGGAATAAGGGGGTCAAGAGAGAATTCAATTAGAGATGAAAATGGAAAAGGTGCATTTCTCAAGTTACCTTTCATTTTTCCAAACAAGTGGCAGCAGTGAGCAGCGTGAGGACAGTGAAATATTTGTCAAGGAGTTTAATTTTTTTCTTTTTTTCCATTTTTTTTTTTCTTAAATATAAATCAGAAAACATTCTCAATTGGTCAGAAAGAGATAGTAAAAATCCAAATAAAAGTGGAGGGACCAATTCTTCATGGCTTTAAGCAGTGTGGTTTTAGCTTGTTAATCAGTGCTGCAGGAGAGGTAATAGATACCTCAATAAAATTATCTTGTTAATTAAGAATAATTCTCAAATAAAACAGAGAATCACAGAAGGATGATCACCTGGGCTGCCCTGGCTGCTCTGCTCTGGCTCCATCATCTCCAGAGCTCCCCCCAACCCATAACAATCCATGATTCTATGATTTATTTTAGTGTAAACCAGGCTCAATTATCAGCAATTACAGACACAGCTCCTAATTGCAATTAAATACAAATAAATATGGTGCTCAAGGACGTGGTTTAGTAGTGACCATGAGAGACTTGGATAAGAGTTGGACTTGATGGTCTTAAAGTTATTTTCTAATCACAGCAATTCTGTCATTCTTTGGTTAGTAAAAGCCTATTTTATTTAATATTATCTATATCTACATATCTACATATCTACATATCTATATATCTATATATCTATATATCTATATAACTATATATGAGATATATATATTTATATATNTCCCCTTTCAGTGGAAGTGAAAGGAGCTCTTCTGTTCTCATTGGCTTGTGAGATTGGGGTCTTTGCAAAATAAAATCCCTCCTGGAAGGATCAGGAGTGTCTGTGTGTTGCTTTTAGAGAGATTTGAATAATCTATTATTTTTTTATTTTATTATATATTTTTTATTTCATTATATAGTATTCTTTTTTTTGCAAAGTGACAAAGTATTTTCTATTTATAGAAAAATAGAAAAATATATTTATATTTATTTACAGTTTAATGAAATAAGACTTTAAATAAAATAATTTAATAAAAACCAAATTTTCTTTGCAACCTATCGCAGGAACAAGAATTTCATCCACTGTTTGAATTCTTCAAAGTGCAGGAAAAAAGGACATTACACTGCTAGGATTATTCAGTCTGGTTCTGTTTGAATCTAGGGAACTTCCTTCTATTTGACAAAATGTAAAATTAATGTTTTTTTGCAATCTGGGGGCTTCAATCAGCCAAGAAAAATAAAAAAATAAAAGGGAGTTTTCCTGAATGGAAGCAAAATGTGTTGTTAGATGTTCAGCCTCTGGTAAAGGGAAGAAGAAAATGAGAAATCTCATTGACAGAAAGCTCAAACATGATGGAAACAAGTAGGTCAAAAGAGTTGTTCAGAACAATACACCTTTGGAGTTTATATTATCAAAAACACAATTAATTCTTTAGGCAGAAAGACACCTGAGATCAAACGAATGCAAATGTCGAGCTAACCATTAACCAACTCCTTGGGTAGTGGGAGCAAAGGGAAATATCCACAGTGCAGAAAATAAAGCCAAGTGATTAGTAGAATGAAAAGAAACCACGCCAAAAATGCTCTCAAAAATAAATGTAAAATAAAATTAATCCACTCGATGCTGCAAAAAACAAACTCTGCTTCTGCGATTTGATTCTGTGATTCTATGTGACCCCTGCTGGACTCGTGGAAAATAAGCACCCAAAACTTTACAAGATGGGCTTGTCCTTTCTAATGCTCTGCTGAAATTCACTTAGAAAATTCCACAAAGAGATATTTTTGGAGAGGGACACCCAGAGGTGAAAAATATTTATGGCTGTGGCAGCACATTTAAAACATCCTTTTTTTTTTTTTTTTTAAGCTTCTCTCAAAATATAATACAACTTACAAACTGTTACACTTAGGTTTGGGGTTTTTTTTTAATATATATTGTGATATTCATTTTGGGGATAAAATTCAGTGACAATCCAAAATGAGTTGGTGAAATATGGTGCCTGGAACAGCGAACTGCAGAAGGGAAAAGGAGGAAGAAGGGAATCCAATCTCTCCAGCCTGGGCTGCAGAAAAATGTCAATCTACATTCGTTTAAAGTACTTAATAGTTAAAAAAAAAAAAAAAAAAAAGAGTAAGAAATATCTCAGGTCAGGAAATGTGAACCTTATTATTGATTAAACACTTGAAAAGGGATTTTTTTTCAATAAAGGAAACTGTATTTTCTACTCATTCTTTTTCCTCTTGTGTTTTCATTAAGAGATTTAATAGGTCTGAGTCTTAGTTTATGTTGTATTTCCTCTTTATTACTTTATATTACATCCCTCTGCTCACAGGTGGAATGATATAATGCCTACCTAGGGAGAAAATATCCTTTCTGTTCAAAGAGGTATCAGAATTTCAGACCAACTTCACTCATTTTATTGGGGGAAAAGTTAATAAAAAGCCAATAAACGAGGCAAATTAGACAGTAAAATGGCACAATTAAACGACAAAGGTGTTGGTAGGTAAATCAGGTTCAGGAATGGGAATTGAATATTGAGCTCCATCATGGGTTTGCAGGGTAATTTGAGGCTTTGGTTTCAGATTGGCAAGGCTGGAATGCATTTGTTGCATCCATTTTGATTGCAAATTCCTGGAGATTTTTATCCAGCACCAGGCACATTTCCAGTTTTCCTCAGAAGGTCTTTGCAGCAGCACAAATAAATAAATCTGCTTCCTCAGGAACGCCCAAAACCTCCTGAAATAAACAAGGTTTTTGTTGTTTTGTTTATGGTCTGGGTTCTTTTTTTTCAGAAACTAGGAGGAACTCTTGACTTTTTTTGTGTGGTGAAGTCTCCAACTCTAAAATCTTCCAGACTCACTGGTGCTGTGGCACATTTTCCCTGCCCTTCTCAGGCAATATTGAAAACAGGCACTATGTTCTGAAGTCGTTTTTTCACTGGCCTTGTTGTCTAGGGCTGGCCTTGGGGACCAGGGTTTGGATAGGATAGAATGTCTTTTGATCATGGGAGACTTTTCAGAGCAGCTTTCAAAATGTCTTAAAATCTCAATGGCTTTTCTGATTTTCTGACTTTTACTTCTTTATTACAACAAAACCCAGAGCACAAAAACCTACCTGTGACTGCCCAGGGACTGATATCTGTAGTGTGAAGAGGTCAGACAAAGTTTCTCCTTTGCTGTGGCCCACACAGATGCAGGGGGGTTGGAAAGGCTCCAGAGCAGGAGACTCCAGCACCTCTCTGGGCAGCCTGGGCCAGGCTCTGGCACCTCCCAGGGAAGAAGTTGCTCCTCATATTTAGTTGGAAACTCCCATGTTCCACCTTGTGCCCGTTACCACTTGTCCTATCACTGGGCACCACTGAAGAGAGTCTGGCTCCATCCTCTTTGCACCCAACTTCTAAGTATTTTAGACATCAATAAGGTCTCCTCTCAGTCTTCTCCAGAACACTGTTCTTTTTTTTGTGTGTGTGTCTTGTGTGTTATTCCCTGCCTTTCAGCTCTCATTTAACCATCTTTCAGGGCCAGCATTGTTAATTCACACCAGGATAGAGCTTCTCTTATTTCTTCACTGATTAGCTAATGTAGTTTAATTTCAGCGAGGTCTCTGCATATTAAATGGCCCTCTGCAATCAAAATGCTTTTTAGTTTTGAAGTTTCTTTAATGCTGCTACAAATGTATTCTTTGTGATAACACGTATTTATACCACTGAGAATCCCCTCCCTGTAGATCATTCCATTTGTGCAAATTACAAAAATATAAGTATAAATAAATCAGGGAACACTGTCCTTTCCTTGTGAGTTGGGAAAGCCAGAAAATTTCCTTGTTACAGCCATGAAAAAAGAGAACTCACTGGAGAACTGGGGGGTGGAAAACAGAAACCAACCAACCAATGGACCAACAAGCCAACCAATCAACCAATTAACCAACCAACCAACAAACCAACCAACCAAATAATTAACCAACCAACCATTCAAACAACCAATCAACCAATTAACCAACCAACCAATCAACCAACAAATCAATCAATTAACCAACCAGTCAACCAACCAACCCCAACATGCTGCAGAGTCACAACCCTTTGCTGGTCCAAAGAGTTGGTTAAACCCTTCTTTATCCTGATAAAACTGTTCTTTCTCCTGATAAAAGTGTTCAGTGCCACTGTGCTCTTTCTGTCTGTCTCAGGCAACAGTGGACTGACTCTAACAATCCTTTAATCAATTATTTAATGAGCAATTTTCTGTTAGAAGGGAGTGAACACTTAGAGTTGTGGCTTTTAAAAAGGCCTGTGGGTTCTTATTCACTCTTAATCCACTTCCCTTATTCACCTAGTAATGAATTTGTCCTTTTCCTTCCATCACCTTCTGTTCTCTGAATATCTTTAAGGTTTTTTTCTTTATTAATAAATCTATTTCCAAGATAATATTTGACTTTATATATTCTTGTGTCAGATAAAAAATAATTCCTAAACCAAATATCACCAGTTAGTCCCTAAGATGATGTGTTAGGGACTTGGATGTTTCCCTCTGCATCACGATGAAGGGCTCTGACTTTTCCCTAACTTTCAGCTTGTGCTTTTTACCTCCCAGTCTTTAGGAAGCAGGATAAGTTTAGGTGGTTTATGCATCTTCTGAGGGGCCTTTTACTGTTCAAAGTGTGCAGGAGGATCAAGTTCACGACTGGTCTTTGTCTTCCATTATTATGGTGATGTCCCTTGAAGGTGTCCTTGATAATTTGCCTGGTTTAGAAAGCTGGTTAACAGAAAATTCCCCGGTAGATGATCCACAGGCTGTAGTCTGGTCTCTGGGATGCAAGCTGAGTAGTTGCCACTAGATGACAGCATAATCTACTGCTACGGTACCTAAAGCAGCATTTCAATACTTTTATAATATTCAACTTCTTCTCTGCACTAGCAGTTTTGTTGGATTTATCTGCTAGACCCACTCAGAACCCATTGGAATTCAGAAAAAAAAATAAAATTATCGACTTTACCTGTTCCCACCCTAAATTCTGTTCCCTGGAAGGGCAAAAATATTGTCCACGAGGCCTGAAAAAAAAACCAACTTGCAAGAAATAAAGAATTCTAATGACTTAGAGGAAACTAAATCTCTCTCTGAGCTCCTCCTAATGCTGCCTGGCATCTCGAGTGGTTATTTGCCCTAAGTTGTCCTGACTTGCTGGGGCTTTTCTCAGATGTCTGCAGGAGAATAAGTGGTGAATCAGGTCCCTTTTTACTGACTGCATGACACACAAGCATCACACCAAGGAAACACTGGCAAACTGGGCTAAAAAGAGACCAAAAGTCTCCTACTGCTTTTGACCTAAGCTGCGTGCTTATTTCATTACATACTTCTTAAAGAGTTAAATAAAAAGTGGCCTTTTGTCCCCAGCCTTGCTGGTTGGGACAGTTACCTGTGGGCTCCTTTTCCTTCTGCTGTGCTGCTTTGGTAGCAAACCTGATTTCAAATAAAAATTTAAAATAAAAAAAAAAGGCTTCTAGGACTTAATTCATCACTGACTTTTTTTTTCCTAGGCTCTCTGTCACAAGTGACCCAGCATCCTGATTTTCCACTGTGTCATAAAAAGCAGCAAAGAGCCTAAATGCAAAAAATACTAAAAAATAAAGCCAAGATTATGAATTATTATTATTTTCACTTTATAATTTCACGTTTGTACAGAAATTGTGGGATGAAGAGCAATGAGTGACTGAGGATTGTCAAATCCTCTGAGGGGGATGAACTTAGTGGTAAAATAAACCAGGCTAAGCAGCCTCCAGGAAGAGCTTCGATTTCCCAGTGTGATCTCCCAGAAAATCTCCCTTTTCCTTCCAGAGGTAACCTCTGAAATATGCTGGGTGATGTGATATTGACAAAGGCAGCCTCCTGTAAGACAATCATCTGATCAAAGCCCTAGCAGAGCGACGACACCGAACACTGACACCAATATCTGCTGCTAAGTGAGCAAGTTCTTGGGAGACTGAAGTGTTTTCAGCCTGACAGACACGTGAAGATCTTTTTTCCTTGTGCTCTTGTCCCATCAGGAGCCACACCTCTGGAAATTCCTGCTAATTCCAGCCCCAAGAAGCTGTCAAAGTGGACAGCAACTGTAGCCTGTGATGTGGGTGTCCAGGAGTAGGGGCTCTGCTCAGTGGGGTAGGACCAGGGGCAATGGGCACCAACTGGAAGCCAGGGAGTTCCAGCTGCACAGGAGGAGCAACTTCTTCCCTGGGAGGTGCCAGAGCCTGGAATAGACACCCCAGAGAGGTGCTGGAGTCTCCTTCTCTGGAGCTTTTCCAACCCCTCTGGATCTGTTCCTGTGTGGGCTGCCCTGCTCTGGAAGGAGGGTTGGACTCGATCTCCAGACCTCCCTCCCAACCCCTACCACTCCATGATTCTATCTTCTGCTGCTTGTCCACCTGTTGACTTTAAACCAGGGTCAGCAGGAGGGGCTTGGAAAAGGTCTCGTGAGGTGTCTGCATGAGGAGATCCAGGGGGAAGAAGTGTTCTGTGCACTTTTACACTTCAAAACAAGCTACTGCTGTGGAAAGAACTTTGACAACGGATGAGCCTGAAGGGTGGAAGCGAAATGCAACTCTTTGCATTTTAATAGTTTTCTTTCAGAATAGGGGGGGAAAAAAAGAAAGAAAGGTCCATATTTCTTCTCTTGGGGTAATTCGTGCCCTTTCTTGTTGTCTTCTGCTGGGCCACCACAAGCAGTTCTTTGTGCAGTGGCTGAAACAGGGCAGGGAGAATTTCCGTAGCATCGTTTGCACTCGGTCGGCCTCACCCTGGGCTCTCAAACAATACTCAGAAGAACATTTTTCTTTGCAAATGTCTAGCGTAAAATCCTGGCTCAGACCCATACAGCGACTACTGCAGAAGGAAAGGGTTTTTTGGAGAGTTTTTTTTTTTCAGCCCAAAGGCCACACACAGCAGTGGTAGGAAGGGGTGGGACTTGGTCTCTGAAGGTCTACTTGTCACAGCGCTGGGGGTGCTGAGCTTTTCTTCTCTGAGAACAGCAGTAAAATGCTGTTGCTCAAGCAGCAGAAGAAAGATGTTAACTGCTCTGGAAGAGGGGTCTGAGCGTGGCTTGTGCTTTCTGGAATGCCACAGTCTTGAAAAAGAAAGAAAATATTTTGCTTTTTTTCTTTTCTGTGCTTGGTCCCTGGTGTTTGTCTTCACAATCAGGTAGGGGGGACATACCATGGACTCTTCTGATCTGGAAATATTTTGTACCTCTGCTTTCCCTTCCTTGTAAATCCTTAGAGTGATGGGGAGCTGAGGAGATGCTCTCATGGTTTCCAGGTCTCCATCCTCATGGTTTCCAGGTGTCCAACCTGTTAACTTGGGACTTACTCTTTCAACTAGTTGCATCAAAATAGATGTTGCCACCCAGAAGAGACACCTTCTGAAGACAAAATATGAGCTGAAATGCTGCCTGCTTTTAAATGGATGGGTAACACATCTCATTGCAGAGGCTGGAGACCCTCTTCTTCACTCCTCATCCTGCAGGCACAGCACAGAGGTGCCCAGTTGTGCCTTATTTTTACCGTAGTGCTCCAAGTCTTCTGCTCTTAGGGTCTGTGAGCCTACCAAATGCACGTGGAGGTGCAAACCTTGGAACCAAAAGCCACCCACAAGCTCAGAGGAAAGGCACAAGATCTCCCTGTTTGACATCTGAGGAGAGGAAAGGTGGAAGTTCTCAGAGTGAATGAAAAGCCACAGGCTGTTATTGCTGCTCAGGGTAATAGGAGCACTTGGGGATGGTGGAGGCTGCTGTGGGAAGAGAGAATTTCCCTAGTTTGGGATTATAACCCCCCCCATAAAACAGCATTTCTGTTTCAGTAGTGCTGCCCTGCATTAATATCTTCCTATTTATAACCTCAGTTACATCAGAACAAAGTCCCCACTTTCTCCCCCAAAAACTATTCCCGGGGGGAATGCTCCAACCCAGCTTTAAATAACTCCAGCAACAGTGCTTCCATCATTTCACCTTTGGAGATGATGACTTGGCCTAATAGTCACAATTGTGAGAGCTCTGTAGGCTTTTGCTTCGTGATGATGTTTGCAGACCCAGCTCTGCAATCCTGTTTATAATCCTGTTGGCTGTAAATTAAAGCAGCCAGTGTTTTCCTGAGGTTTCAATGCACCAATTCAGATGCCTCACAGCTTCTTGCTGATGGGGAGGGCTGGGGGCTTAAACAGCCTTAATAACCTGTCCCTAAATGACTATTTGCAGCCAGCTAAGCCCTTCCTCTGCTACCCTGCCTTGGTGCAGTGCTGTGTGGGATTGTCCTGCTTGCCCAGTGGCTCTTTTGTTTTGCAGATGATTGATGGTAACTAGCTTGTACTTAACCATTTATGTTCTTTAGTAGCTCTCTTGCTTTGTGGTTGAACGAGCAGGAATTAGATTTGTACTCAGTGGACTTACTAGGAGCAGCTGAGGGATCTAGGATTGTTTAAATAAGAGGAGGCTGAGGGGAGGGAGATCTTCTTGCTCTCTGCAGTTCCCTGCTAGGAGCTTGGAGTGAGCTGGGGGTTGATTCTGCTGCCAGGGCCCAGGAGCAGAGCCCATGGGCTGGAGTTGCCCCAGGGGAGGTTGAGCTTGGAGCTGAGGAAGCATTTCTGTGCTGAGAGAGTGGGGAGGCCTTGGCACAGGCTGTCCAGGAAGGGGGTGGAGGCCCCAGCCCTGGAGACATCCAAGCTCAGGCTGGATGAGGCTCTGAGCAACCTCCTCTAGGTGAGGATGTCCCTGCCCATGGGGGGTTGGAACTGGATGATCTTGAAGGTCCCTTCCAACTCAAACCATTCCATGGTTCTGTGGCTGGGGATGCTCAGAAGGATGAGGCTCTGTGATTGATTGTAGAGAAGAGCTCACTGAGGTAGCAAGGGTAGAACAATTTGCCCTGTCACCCCGACAGGATGGTTCCCTCCCATCGGAACCACAGGTCCTCAGGAGTTTCATGGCAGAGTTCATGTAAAATTAGAGGCTTTTGAATTGAGCCCAGCCTGAGATACAGATGATTTCTGGCCAAGGGCCAGTGTTTTCAGAACTGTTGATCAAAGATAAGTTTTATCACAGTTGGTCTTTAAAAAATACTGACATCTCAGAGAAAAAAAAAAAAAAAAGAACTAAACCAGATGGAATTTGAGCCCTTACAGTTTGAGCTGAGCTGGCTTTTTTTTTCTTCTTCCTTTTTTTTTTTTTTTCCCCCCCGTTTTCTTTTTTTGCCCTGTGATCACAAACTTAAAAAGATGGAGGCAATACAGGTGTAAAATTTCTTACAACTCCCAAACTCTGGAGGGTCTTTAGAGAGCAATGCCCAGACAAAAACCTGCATTTAACCTTAACCATTACTGGTTCCTGTGGTGATTGGGAATGATTAAGCCATTTTTAATGTAGTGGAAGCTGGAGTCATGCTCCACTTCTCCTAAAGCTCTTTAAAGGACAAACTGCTATAATTACCATAATAAATGCAATAAACTCCACAAAAGTGCAAACCACAGTAGACTTGCTACTCACAAAACCACCCAAGTCCTGCTCTGGGCACGTGGTTTGGGTTGTCACTGGCCTCGAGGTCACTGTGAGTGTGGCAGCTATTAGGAGAGCAGAGAGAATACATGGGAAAAAAACGTAGACATCACTGTTAAAAATATCATTTTTTTGGCCCAATCTACTCTTGGCAATTCTTTTTCCATTAATATTGGAGCCATAGAGTCACAGATTAGAGCCACGGACAGATTTAGGTCAGAAGGGAGCTCTGGAGGACATTTGGTTCAAGCCCCTGCTCCAAACAGGCTTCACTTCCAAGTGAGATCAGGCTGCTCAGGACCTCTCCAGATGGGTTTTGAGTGTCTCCAAGGACAGGCAGATTGCACAGCCTCTGCCCAGCCATAACATCCACTCTCACTGAGGAATATTTTCCTCTTATGTGGAAATATTTGTAGGCCTATAGCACTTTGTCCTTAAATTTTCTTTTTTTTTTTTTTTTTTTTTTTTCTTAGTTTGGTTTGGTTTTGCCTTATATTGATTATTTATTTTGGTTTTGTTTGGTTGGGTTTTGTGTTTTTGTGTTGTTTTGTTGTGGTTTTTGTTTTGGGTTTGAGTTTTTGGTTGGTTTAGGTTTGAGTTTTTGGTTGGTTTAGGTTTGAGTTTTTGGTTGGTTTAGGTTTGAGTTTTTGGTTGGTTTAGGTTTGAGTTTTTGGTTGGTTTAGGTTTGAGTTTTTGGTTGGTTTAGGTTTGAGTTTTTGGTTGGTTTGGGTTTGAGTTTTTGGTTGATTTAGGTTTTAATTTTTGGTTGCTTTGGGTTTGAGTTTTTGGTTGGTTTGGGTTTGAGTTTTTGGTTGGATTAGGTTTTAATTTTTGGTTGCTTTGGGTTTGGGTTTTTGGTTGCTTTGGGTTTTTGGTTGGTTTAGGTTTGAGTTTTTGGTTGGTTTGGGTTTGGGTTTTTGGCTGCTTTGGGTTGGTTTTGAGCGTTTGGTTCTGAATTTCTTTCTTCTTTGGTTTGTTTTGGGTCAAACACTGTCAATTTCAGGCTCCTGGAGCTACCATTCTTTTTGTTCAGGGGATGTCATCCAACAAGGTGAGAAGCAGAGTGCCAAATGACATGTATAACCCCTCACACATCCTGGGGGTTGCATTCTAAATGC
>VYZU01087949.1:0-33721 GCA_013401355.1 Ceyx cyanopectus | reverse complement strand
CCTGGAGAGCAGGAAGTACCAGCTGGCTCAGGAGAAGGCTTGTTCCCATGAGATTCCCAGTGTGGTTTTGGCAGGCGGCGTGGTTGGGATAGCTCTGTGAGCAGGCTCTTCCTGCCTGGGATGCCAGCCGTGGCAGAACAGCTGACTCAGAGCATGACAGCTCTTCGCAGCATCCCCCAGCGACCGGCCCGACGCCGCTGCCTGGACGCTGGCTGAGGGGGGCTTGAAAGCCGAGCCCACGTCCTGGTGCTGTTGGAAGCAGTGCTCCGTGGCTGGAATTCACCTCTGTGCAGAGACCGTCTTCCATCCTCCTCGGGAAGAGGATTTCAGTCGAACTTGAAGCGGTTCATTCACCCCAACATCTGAATGATGATAAGTATCTCGTGACAGGCACCGTGACTTGGCTTTTTGGGGTGCGGGAGCCTCGGGGCTGCAGGAAGGAACCCCATCAAGGGGGAGTTTTCCTCTTGCTGCCAGGGATATGTTTTATGCATTTTGCCTGGCTCAGAAGCGGAGGTGCTCACCTCACAGGATCCCTCTCGGGTAGAGGTTCCCAGATCTTTTCTGCTCCACGCTAGAGAGGAAGAGATAAGCTCTTGGAAGTCAGTTTACATTAAAAAATTCGTGTTGCCATAGCAGCTTAGCACACTGTCTTCAAGTCCTCCCTCTTGCAAAACTTTGATCACCGTGAAAACAGAATTGTGTTGTTCTCCAACATGTTCTACAAAGAAATGCAGCAAAGTTCCCATGGTTTGTGCTTCAACATCTCTGCAAAGACCTCTCATTTCTCGCCCACCAAAATTTTCTCTGGCCAAAGAACAGTATTTTAGAGGCTCAGGCTGTGTTGGGCTCAGTCTTGGGTGTCAAGCTGACTCCTCAGCATCTCCGTGGTCCTGCTCCTTGTGTTCCCAGCTGAAGTTCTGGTTCCAGTGGTTTCTGAGACACTCTGGTACACCACAGTACTGAAGCCCAGCCACCAACTTCTGTCCCCAAAATTGCAGGGATACCCTCCCATCTTGGCTCTGCTTTCTGGCCCTCAGCCTGGTCTCTTCCTTGGAGTATTGAAAGAGCACAAATTCCCCTGCAATCTCTTCCCCTTCTGTTGTCATCCAGCAGAAGCAGTAAGCTGCACTATCCTCGTTCACCTCTAGTCCTATCACACTGGATTCCCCCTATCCCTAGGGAATGAGTCAGTCACCCCTCTTAGGATGGGATGAAGCAACTTTGGAAGCTTCTTTTTTAGCCCCTCATTGGCTTCAGGAGACTAACTCTAGACTGGGCTCAGCTCCTGTATGGGTAGGATTTGGTGACAGTTTATATATGGGTGGGATTACCTGACACCAGTGGCTTTAATGGGAGTTAAACATCCAACACATAATTGTAGGCACCTTCTGAAGCCCCGTGTGCAGGGGCCTGGCTTTTTGCAAGCTCTGCCTTAGGAGACCTCAACTTATTCTCATTGCTACTGTGGCTGCCTCAATCTCACTCCTAAACTTTCCTCTCTTGCATGTCCTGTGAGCAATAGAAAGAACTTTAATAGCCACCAGCACATTCAGTCCTGCGTAGAGCAACCCTTTTGTTTCTATCAGGAGTCCCATTTTCCCATCTGCAATATGGGAAAAAACAAAGGAAAAAAAAAAAGAGAAATGAGGCCAGATGTGGACAACTTTGCAATAACAACCTACGCAGTCATTTGGTGAAACAGCACATTACCCCAGGATAATCCTTTTGCTGCTGTTGTTCATATAAGTCCATCTCCTCACCCCAGAGAAGACCCTTCCAGACCAGAACTGGGGAAGGTCAGTGGGATTTTTATTAATGTTCCCAGTCAGACTTGTTCTACTCAGCTCTGCTTTTTTTTTTTTTCCCCAATCAACTGAAGGGGGGGGAAGAAGAAGAAGAAGAAAAAATTGGGGTAAAAGTTGAAGAACACTTTAATTTATAAGAAAAAGAACTAAATAATTGATGTAGTCATGGTGCCAAAGGTAATTTCTGCTGCTCCCTCTATCTCACAAAGACATTTAGCATTGATTGAGATCAAAGTATCAAAAACCCCTGCTGCTGAGCTGAAAGGCAAAACTTTCGGCTGCCTTTCTCCGCTCTAATAATATCGTCTTTATGTAGTTAATAAACTGCACACTTCAGTCAAACTATATCATTACAGAAGACTTAGGGAGCTAATAATTTAAAAGCAAAGAATTGCCTCTGTTCTTCGCTTTGAACTAAACAACATTCTGTTGAATGAGGGGGACATCAAAGCTTTGTTACTATTACCAGTGTGGCTGGAGCACAGGGCCGCACAGAGTGTGTACTTCAGTCATCAAGAGAAAGAAAGAAAAAAAAAAGAACAACAAAAAAACAACAACCAAAAAAAAAAAGATTAAAGATATTGGCTTATCAAGCCACAGGCAGAACCAGGTGTTTTTGTTTCTGCTGTGCAAGCATCAGGTGGTTTGCTTATCAATGAGTTTGCTTGTCAAATAGATGTACATGACTTAGATTGATCCCTCCCATCCTGTGGCCCTCTTATTTCCTCAGCAAGGCTTGATAAAGTTGGGATGAGGGGCTGTTTGTCTTCAGGAGGATGGTTACTTGGGCTTTTTGTCCAGGGCCAGCTCCTGTTCTTGTTCTGCTTCTGCTCACCCAGCACACTAAGCCCCCCCTGCAGAAGGTCTCCCTTGTGCCCACCTTCCTCCTTCACATGTGCCATGGAGCAGCCTCATCCTCTGCTGGAAGCACCTTCATCCCTCACCTGCCACCACTCCACTTCCTTTCTGCTCTCCCAGGTTAGGAGAGATGTGTCCCTGCAACCAAAGATGCTCTGACAGTCAGAGGGTGAAGGGGGCACCACACTGCTCCACTTCTTTCTGCCTGGGGGTGAAAGAGAGGACCTGCTGTCCTCCTGCTGCCTTCTCTGGACACACCACAGCTGAGAACTCCTTTTGTCCCCTCTCACACCTGCCACACAGAGGTCTGCAAAGATCTGGCTGCTGCCAGGAGTGGGTGTCCATGAAGGGTCTCAAGCATGAAGATCCTAAATGTGTTCAGTGTTGTGTGAATCACTCATGCTCGTGGCAGATGTTTTTGCTTCCTCACCAGATGTTTTTTCATGAAGTATGGCACTATGGCAGCAAAAGGCTTGCTTTCATAAATTCCAGTAACACAGGTTTTTTTCCTGGGACATTGGATAGGGACAGGATCAGCAAAAACAAGGGCACTTAGGAGCTCTCCTCCCATTCTGTCCCTGCTGTGGCAACGTGTGTCTGGAGCTGACTCCAGGTGAGACCTTTTGGACTCTTGGACTGGAGATGTTTGACTACAGGGCTGTGGTGGGAACCCCAGGGTCTCACCAGGTGAATCACAAGGTCAGCACTTGAGAAGATGGAACCTCTAAACCCTCCTGCTCTGATCTCCTGGGTTGGATGGACTTCTGGATATTCTGGGCAGGTCTGGGAGCTGGCAAGTTGGTGTGGGCTCTATTATGGGATACTTGCACTTCTTAAATGCTGCTTTTCATTTACATCAAAACCTCTCCTTGGTTCTTGGCGGTCTGGATCTCATCCCCTATTAAAGACTGGAATGTAAAAAAGCAGAAAATAATGGCTTATTTCAAAGTAACAATTCGACTGCTTTTTGAAATGCTGTCCTTATTCAAACCCACTTAAATTTATACATATTTCTAAGTCTTTATTATCCTCAGAGGCTGAACCAATTTGGATCTTGATTTCTGCAAGTGTTCTCCTTGATTTCTGTGTCAGAAAGTTGAGATGTTATGTGAAGAGATTGGACGTTCACCGTAGGTAACAAATGGTTTCCTGGGAATTATTGCTTAAGTTATTCTTTAACATACTTTAAGAAGCCTATTACTACAGGGAGAAAACTCATGGCAAAAAGACTTTCAGAAAGGGATGATCTGTTTTTCATCCTGTTGAGCTGCAGGCTGGAGCAGGTGCCTGAGCACACATGTAGATGCTGTGCCTTTGTGAGCTTCGTTCTTATTGCAGTGTAAGTGGCTTTGCCATGCACCAGGAGTGACATCCTAGCCCTGCTGAAGTGTTCTTTTTGCCTTTCTCTTCAGTAAGACTAAAATTCTCATTTCTGAAATGGAAGAGGGTCTTCTAGTAGATAGATGCACGGCCAACATGCATCTTATGACCAGAATGATGTGAACTGTCCTGTAAACAGAGAGGAGCTTTCCTATTACTCCTCCTGCAGATCACTGGGTGACCTGTGGATGCCATGTGCTGGTGGTTTGAGGACTGCAATAACCAAATAAGGAGCTGGGAAAAGGTTTTCTGCCAACTTTGCCTCAGCACATGATTCATAGATTCATAGATATTAGGGGTTGGAAGGGACCTAGAAGATCATCTAGTCCAACCCCCCTGCCTGAGCAGGATCACCTAGACCAAGTCATTCACACAAGGACGTGGTGGCAAAGGTTGAAGAAATGTTTTCTGAAATGTTGGCCTCACTTGCCAGGAAGGTTTTGAATCTGAGCTCCCCAGAGAGCCACCATCCTGGGAAGGTGAAGCACGTCCAGTTAAGTCAACCTGATGGGTTGTCTCTCAGACACAGTCACCAAGCCAGAGGAGATCCTGCTGGATCCTGCTTCTCTTGATCGGGATTTCACCAGTGGGATCTACCACGCACAACACCCAAGATTTGCACCCACAGAGCAGAACCCTAATGCAAATTCAAGAGCATGGGATGTGCCTTCCCACCTGTCTGTCTGTCCATCTGTCTGTCTGTTAATCTCTCTACTTCAGGCAAACTCCTTCATGGAACGACTGTTTCCACAGCGTTTAGAAACAGTCCCCTGCTCTCCACAGCCCCATGAGCCGGCACGGTGCAGAGAGAGGCTTTTTGGGTGGACAGGGGCACAGAGCTGAAGGCTCTGGAGCCAGCCTTTGCAAGAGCTGGTGGTACAAAGATAACAAAGTGGCTGTGACAGGAGCTCGAGGCAGAGCGGAGCCGTCTTTAGCCTTCACCAAAACCACTGTCAGTGCCTTTGCCTTTTCACAGCGCAGCTCTCCGCAAAGCTAATTGGGTTAGTGCCTTGCAGGGGGTTTGCAGTGTCTGCAGGAGCTGGGCTGCTGCAAACACCTTCCCCTTCAAGGCACACAGCGTTGCCTTTTTCACACCACAGCTCTCTCCCCGGCTTCTGTTCTCGAAAAGCAAAAGTCCCAGGCTGTTCTTCAGTATCAGCCATTACAGTGTTTCAGTTCTTTCCTCCCAGCCATTTTCAAATGTTCAACTTAAAAGGAAAATGTTTCATTTTAGGCCAAATTCCCCCCTCCTCTCCCTTTCCCCTCTCTTCTCCTTCGTTCCCCCCCCCCTTTTTTTTTTTCTCTGGAAGAAGAACAAAGTCATTCAAATCAGGAAGCTGAGGAACTCCATGTATACTTTCCACTGGGACCTCGATCCCTACTGGTTTGGCTTGATTTGATTGAAGTGTAATTTAATCCTTCATCATTTGTCATAATGTCATTTATATATAAAAACAACACTGCATCCAAACTTCGGATCAGCACCGAGGAGCTCTCCAGGAGGCACGAAAACAGAGGCTTTGCTGATGGCAAGGAGGGTGTGAAGTTGGCAGGATTGCCTTGCTGCTTGCTGGGAAGGCACTGGGATGGCACGTGTCATAGTTAAGTCAGGTTGCATTATGTTAGTGAAGATGGCTCTGGATTCAGAGCGAAATGAAAGGGGTGATTTGTGAGCACATCACAAAATAATTCAGGTTGTGTAGGTGAAATACCTGGGAGGAGGTGAACAACCTCTATTTTGGTGTGGGCTAGAAACTGGAGTGTATTTGCAGGTGCACTGGTAAGCAGAGCAAGGATGTCACCAGCCAGAGGTTCTACATACCTTGAACCATGTCTTTAGTTGTAGTAGAGGAAGGGGAAGAAAGGAAGGAAAAGGAAGGAAAAGCTTCTTCCCAGCTCTGCTCTGCCATCGTGTGCAGGTTTCCTCCATCCCCTCTTCAGAGGGAACTCCACATTCTTGGTGCTCACCTTTGAGTGCTGGGCTTGGGGCTGCACTGCTTTTCTGACTCTGATTCATCTCAAGGTTGTAGGCAGCTCAGTCTTCATCCTTTACCTCACATATCTCATGGTTAGCTATGCACAGTCAGAATACTGAACACCTGAGCTCTGGCATCTCCCTGCCCCTTCACTATCATGTGGGAGAGGAGCAGGGAGGGGGGTCAGCAGCCCTGCTCTGACTCCAGGAGGCTTGAAAGGGGATCTCAGTGGTTGTGGACTTGGCTGCACTCATCTGGCAAGAGGTAAGTGGTCCAAATCCTATCTGGACTCCCTTGTGAAATCTCAAGCTCAGCTCAGTGTCCCCACCTGTGAATTGGGAGCTTGTGGATCATTGGTGGGGCTTGTGAAGTGGCAGCTACAAACACATCCCCATGGTACCACTTCCTCACTGCAGCTCTCAAACGAGAGGAGCCTCAGCAGAACAAAAGCAGCTTCTGAAGCCTTGGTGCAGTATGACACAGAACAAAAAGCAGTCCAGCACAGGGGTAACAGCACTGGAAAGCCCTGGGGTTTTTGTTTTCCCTTCTGCTCGGGCAGAGTTTGCTCCCCATGCCATGATCTAACACGCCATCAGAGGCACCCACCTGGCTCAGCACCCAGGCAAGGTTGTTTCTCATCCTCTTTCCATCTCTCTGGCTCACTGCTCCTTGCCCGAGCATTTTTGGCAGGCTCTGGCCTGGCAGCCAGACATGATACAGAGTGCCCTGTGGCATGGCCCGTGGAGAGCCACTGCAGGACAGGAAGGTTACAACTAATCTGCAAATGTCCTGTCAGGTTGTTTTACTCGAGGGGTTTTTGGAGAGGGATGCCGAACGTCTTTACTTTCCCCTTCCTATCTGTTCCCCCAACACCCTAAAAGGAAGCAGGGACAAGGGGAACAGATAAGCCTTATCCCTCAGAAAGAAAACATTGCTGCAGTCAGAGTATATAAGCCAGATAATGCCTGTCTTTCTTCAGCCTGAGCCGTGCGGGTATCACCGCGGCAGAGCCTGGCTCTGGCTGGGGCTTTGGACGAGAGCCAGAGGTGGCAGGGCTGGTGGGTGACAGCTCCCTCATCCCTGCCACCCTCCCAGAGGGACCAGGCTGCCAGGCAGTCCACTCTGGGGAGCTGGGAGGAGCTGTCACACACCACCCTCCAGAGCCAGACTCGGGGAGGGTTGTGAGCCCCGCTCACCCTCCCCAGCTCCCCGTTGCACCGTGGTCGGGGCTCTGCCCCATCCTCCACCAGCAGCAGCGTATCTATTCACAGCACTTGTCAAAAATTAAAGCACAGCCTTCTTTCAAATGCTCTGTCTGTACTTGTCTGCCAGAAAAGAGATTCTTCCTCCAAAAAAAAAAAAAAAAGAATTTGCATTTAAAATTCCAAATATGCACTTTTGCTCAGACGAAAGAATGTGTGTTCCCGCTTTCAAGTCAGGCTCTCTGTGACCTCCAGGTTTTAATAATTTCAGCAAAGTGTCATTTGACAATTCAAATACAGTCAGTAAGCACAGGAAAGTAAATGTCCTTTAAGATAAGCGCATATTATATTGAGAGTTGATGATGAGAAGATTTCACCTACAGCTAGAAACTTCAGAGTAATATGCACGACACTTCTGCATATGAAAAAAAAACCCTGCTTTGGTGAAATATTGGTATTTCCAGATTTCAGCTTGGCCAGTGCTAAAAGATTTCCGCTGTTTAATTCATAAGGAAGTGTGATGGCCTTGTAGCAGAGGTTTCACTGCTTGGCTTTTTCTTCCCAATTAAAAAGAAATCAGTGTTCAAATCCTGCTTGCTGTGGATCTGAGGGAGCCAAGGACCACTCTGCAAGGCCAAGATCTTCTCTGTCAAACCACTCCCTTGCCATGGTGCTGTGCTGCCCGTGCTGCCACGGCTGGGAGATGCTGGAGCGTGGCAGAGGGTAGGACTCCTGCTCCTGGTGCCACAGCCAGGAGATGCTGCAGGAGGTAACTCTTCTGGTTGTGGTGCCACAGCCAGGAGATGCTGCAGGAGGTAACTCTCCTGCTCCTGGTGCCACAGGGAAGAGATGCTGCAGGAGGTAACTCTCCTGGTTGTGGTGCCACAGCCAGGAGATGCTGCAGGAGGTAACTCTCCTGCTCCTGGTGCCACAGGGAAGAGATGCTGCAGGAGGTAACTCTCCTGGTTGTGGTGCCACAGCCAGGAGATGCTGCAGGAGGTAACTCTCCTGCTCCTGGTGCCACAGGGAAGAGATGCTGCAGGAGGTAACTCTCCTGGTTGTGGTGCCACAGGGAAGAGATGCTGCAGGAGGTAACTCTCCTGCTGCCACAGCCAGGAGATGCTGCAGGAGGTACCACACCTGGTCCAGCAATGCCCAGGAGGTTGGGGCTGACCCCACTGGCTCTCAGCCCTCATCCCCAGGTGGACGTTTTCGTTCAGCTTCAGGTTCCCCCCTCGTGCTCAGGTTTCCTCAGATCCTCTGGAGTCCATTGTGCTCTCCCCAAACCCCTGCACAGAGAGGGGCTGTTGGCACAGGGACACCCACCCCTCCGCGTGCAACTCAAGCCACCAGTCAGCGAGCAGATCAGCTTGTCACAATAATTAATAGGCCTCCCTGTGGTCCCTGGTAATCCATCCCAGGGCTGCACAGCACTGGCTCTGTTTTCCTTAGGTACATGTAAGCCTCAGAACTGCCCCAAACAGAGCCTTTTTTCATGAAACTGCTTCATTCAACACCTTATAAGGGCTGCGGGCACAGGGAGGGGGCAAGTTTACACAGATGCTAGTGTCTCAGGACTTGCTAGCAGGTGTCTCCTAACTTTACACAGACCACCCTCACACTAAAGGGACTCTTTTGCTTTGAGCCTGTTTGAGTTACATGGCTTTGGTCTTTTTGAGTTCCTGTTCAGCGGGCGATTTATGACTTTCCTTATTGATAATGCTCCCGTAAGCAGAAGGATGGATTGTCAGCTGGTGGTGTGGGTTTCAAGGCATCTTCAAATAGCTGAAGTTCCCTGAGCATGCAATTCCTCAGGTTTTCTAGGGAAAGGAAAACAACAACACCGCCAGCCCGGGACTGTGGGCTTTTTCATTTGTTTGTTTGTTTATTTAAAATGGGGGCGGGGAAGAGCTAATCATAGGTTTGAGCAAACAGTTGCCCCTGAATCTGGCCATTTTCTCTCCCTGAGGTCATATGACAGCTGAGATTACACGATTAGAAATGTTTTAAAGCATTCCTGCAAGCCTCAAGAGGGGAGGAGGGGAAATATTCAGGGTTTTGCTGGCTGTAGTTGGGGGAACAAACATCTGAAGAGCTCTCCTACGTAGGGGGGATCACGGAGGGTGTTGCCTCTCTCCTCAGGGGACGAAGCTGGGAGGCAGGGTTGAACTTGAGCTGCTGTTCTGATGGAGAATTCAAGGTCCCTCAGGCTTTGGGAAGTTTGGGCTGGTTCAGGCAGTTGCAAAATTGGGATCCTTTTTGTTGCAGTTCTCTGAAATGTCACCAGTTCTCCGAAATGCCTCCAGTTCTCATTAGGTGTTCCTGGGGAGAAAATGTTATTGGGGTGCTTCTAGTGCCCAAGAATCCCACAGCAAAGAGCTGATTCCTGCTGATCCAAAGCTCCATTTGCTCTCCTTCCCCTCTGCCATGTTGTTCATTGCTTGTGCCACTGCTCTTTGTCACCCCTGCAGCCCTCACAGTTGTCCCCTCACACCAGGAGAAAGAAATTAATTTGTGATCCCCCAAAAGCTAAGGTTCTTTCTCCTGCACTTCGATGTGCAACACAGATTGGTAAACAGGATTTAGATCTTGACCCGCTCCGTGATGCATCTGTCACCATGACAGCTGGTCACTTTGGCTACCACCTCTCCTGTCTGAGTCACACCTTCGTTAAAAATCACATTAAAATTAGCAAAATATCCCCCCACGGAGGTGAATGGTCCCAGGAAGCTGTGAGGATGGCTTCCCATGCCCCCAGCCCCCCTGCCTGATGCACACGCTTCATAAAAGCTGGAAGGGGTTAGCTGGGCTAGACTTGATAAAAAAGAAATGCCTTTGTTGTGCTTTTGGAACCAAATAATGCTTTAATAGCAGAATCCTTTTTTCCAAGTAGTTAAGAGTAAGCAGTACTTTAGGCAATCCAGGCATCTGCTGCAGGGACTTTCCCTCGTAATTAATGAGCTTGATGTACTTTTCCCATCTAATTAAGATGCCATCTTTTTAGCCTTGTTAGGAAAGGTAAACTTCTGAGACCTATTAGAAAGTTCCCTACCTGACCATCAACTGTGTGCTCTGGTGAGCTGCCAGCACCCTCCTGGATGGGGCAGGGAGATGTCTGTGTGTCTGGGAGTGCAGAGCTGCAGCAAGATGTGTGATACTCACCAGGCACGGGGGGAGTTGGGAGACTAAAGAAAAAGAGCAGGCAGGAAAAAGTCCCTGTGGTTCTTTTCTGTGTGGGCAGCCAGTCCTCCTTTCCATGGCTGGAAATTTTGGTCACCTGAACAAGCTCTTTGTTCCCAAATCCTTTTATCTAAGGTACAGAGTGCTGCTGGTTTCACAGGGTAACTTGAGTGATCACCTCACCAGGACACCTCCTCTTCAGGGCTTGTTCACCACTCTTCCTTAGGAGCAATGGCTGTGGTGTCAGAGCTGGCCTTCCAAAAACCCAGGATTGGGGATTTACAACCAAACTCTCTCTGAGAGAATCACTCTTGCAGAGTATAAATGCAAGCCTGCTTCCCTCAGGAGCTCCCAAAGCTGGAGGAAGCTTTGTCACCACAGTCCCACATCCACCACTGGTATTTTCCATTTGTATGTACACTTGGGGGGTTGCAGGTAGATGGTGCCTAGTCCAGGCATTTCTCTAGGGTGTCTATTCACAATGCTCAATTAAAAATTACTTGAGAAACTCTAAAATGGAAGAATTTAATACACTGGAATTTCCTTTTCTGCCTCCTTTGCTGCTTTGGGAGCTCCCTGGTCACTGCACACCCAGACTCAGATCCAAACCCACCCGGACTGGGACTTGCAGAGCTGCAGGGAGGTGGATGGAGTTCCAGACCTGATTCTGAGCTTTGACTCCACTCGAGGACTAAATACGTGTTCATCTTCATTTTGCACATTCTCTTTTCTGTAATAAAAGTGCAGAAAAGGGTCCAAGCACAGGGCTGGGAGGCAGGACAGCCTCTTCCCAACCGCCTGCATGCCAAGGGGTGATCTGCTGATTTCTGAGCACCATCTGCACGAGCAGTGGGAGTCGTGCTTATTTGAAGAGATACCCTGGATCCAAAGAGAAGCAGCAGATCTCAGCAAAGCCACTGGTTCCACCAAACTCAAAAGAAAGAGCTACTTTGAAAGACCTCTGAGAGCTGGGAAGCTGCAAGCCCGATGGTTGGTCAGAGCTGTGGGCTAAGAGTTTTCTCTGGCAGCAAATGAAAGTAACGTCAGCTACAGTAGCTGGAAGCTGCCTGTGCCAAAATACAGGAGAGAGCATTGTGAGCACGAGTCCAGAAGGAGAAGGGCTGGAGTGCTTGGCAGAGGGATTGCTGAGCGAGCAACCTGCCAGCTCTTGTGCTGGGTTTGTGGTCACCCTCGCTGGGGTTGCAGCAGGGAGAGGCACTGGCAGTCACAGGCTGCAAAGGGGACCACGACCACCCTCAGTTGCTCTGCCCAGTGCAGAAATCACTTTGTCTGACACAGGAGGCAACAGTCGTGGACCTACACAACCTCCCAGCACCACTACAGCTCCACTTGGTTCCATTCCAAGCCATTCTGCAGCACTGGGGGACTTGGGCATGCCTCCCCTGCTGGTGGCAGGTGGGGGGTCCAGCTCCTGCTCTTTCACAGAGCAGCTGGTGTGACCAGATCCACATTAGGATGAAGGACACTTTAGAACAGAAGAACTCACTGCCTTTCAAAGGAGAAGCAACCCAGTGACTGCTCTGGGGTTTCTGTCCAGTTCTTTTCCCAGCTGACCCCATTTTTATACCTTCTCCCTTCATAGCTGGGCTCCAAAGCCTGCCTATATTTCCTCCTGCCATCGTGCTGATGGGATTTAAATATGAAAAGCATTGCTCTCCGTGCAAGTTAAGCCTTTGGTTAAAAGTGCAGGATGTTAAGAGGTGCAGGATTTTTTTAGTCTCTTGTAAGGTCTTTTTCAGTGTCTCCTTATGAGACGGTGCTGAAAGTCTCTGTAATATAATGATCTCACACACTGTATATGCAATATCTCTCCTCCCTTTATGTAGAGTTTTCTTAGCTAATTTCACAGTATACTCCATTAAATTGCCATCCTTTGTGGTGAACTCTGGAGGTTCTTGCTGCCACATGGTACATGTGGCTGCTGCTTGTGTATCTGCATCGAATTAATGCTGAGAGGCTTCATCTCCTCCAGCCCTTTGGCAAAGAGGCTTAATCCTTGGCCCCCAGGATCAGGCCCCAGAGTCATGCAAATCCTCTCCAGTGAGCCCCTTGCCCCGTGGTCCTACTTTTTCTCAGTAGCCTTTCAGCAAAAGTTTGACCTCTTCCACTTTGGGAAATGCAAAATCCTAGAAACTCAGAGGAATGAACTGGGAGGTGTCCCCCAGTCAGCTTAGGACCATAACCTGCTTGGGTTGATGAGGCTGCCACTGGGAATGATCCCACACCCCTCCCATCACTCATCTGTGCCTGGGTTTGGAGGACTGAGATTACAGAAAGCTCCCTTCTCCCCCCAGAACCTTCAGAATGAGGGGGAAAAGATAGAAAAAGAGAGGAATCGTGGATTCAGAACTGCCAGTGGCACTTTACAACTAAAATAATTGTCTCCTCCAACCCCTCACTTAAGATTTTCCCAAATTGGTCAGCCCAGGGCTTCATCCACAACCCATTTCTGTCAGCAGTGTTCTTCCCATTGTTTTCAGAGGGCCATAAATCCCAACTCCCTGAAGGTGACCATCAGCTGCCCCCCGCCTCGGCACCAGGCATCCCACCGTGCCCCTGGGATGGCAGCACAGGAGCCCTGGACACAAGGCAAGGACAAGGAGGGTACAGTAGGTCAAGCTGCCACATACCCATGGCCTCCTCTTGCTCAGCCAAAAAAAGAAGCCTAATCAGGGATGAGAGGACAGAGAAGGACCAAGCAGAGCAGAAACCCACAGGACGAGAAGGTTATGGCTATAAAACCACACTTGAGCTAAAGCTTCTCCTAGAAACTGCCCCTGGGAGGGGAGCAAGGAGGCAAATTCTCTTCTTTTTCCCCAAGCCCCATGCACCTCACTCCTTGCAGCACCTCTGCTGCCACCTGGGTTGCCCAGGGCAGGTGGCCAGGAGGGAGGCTGCCAGTCCTGCCATGGGGGCACAAAGGAGCAAATCATTTGAGAGGTTTCCTGACTGGTGGCCTCTATCAGTTTGTGAATCATCTGAACGCTTCTGCTTAATCCGCTTGGGTATCTTTGAAGCCTTTTTCTCTGCCTCACAAACAAATGATCAACTGCAACTTATTTTTAATCCATTAAAAGGTTTCAGATATTCCCCTGCAAAAAAAAAAAAACAAACCAAAATACCCAGCCTCGGTACCTCGGGGAGGAGGGAATTTTGTAAGTATTGATCTGGTCTCCACAGAGCGCAGTCAAATATTAACATCAATTTGTGAGTTGCTTGCTAGGAAGAAATGTCAAAGGTTCAACTTTTGCTGTGATCTAATCCTAGCTATTAAAATACCAGGATCTCAAGCAAAGTAGCTGCAAAGACAGGGGCAAAATGGCCAGGACTGGAGCGTCGTGCTTGGCACGTTTGATCCGAGGAGGGGGTACAAAGCCAGGTCTGGGGGAAAGAAATCCTGGCCAAGCAGCACAAGGGTGAGCTCAGAGCAGCCCTTCCATTCTTGCCCTTCATTTACATCTAGACATAGATGGAAGGATGCCACCCTGTGTTGCAAAACATTCATATACCTGCCCTCCCATTAAGTTTTATGTAAATTAATTGCTGCTTTCCATTCCTCCTTCAGTGTTTTGCTCTAACTAGCTGAACAAAAAAAAACCCTAAAATTACAAAATCCAGCTGACACATAATTGAAAACACCAAGTTCCATCCGGCCTCACATAAATTATGGTCAGAGTTGCCATTTTAAAGAACAGTTGTTGCTGTTGTTGTTGTTTTCCAATGCCAAACTATAAATCAGCTCAAATTGAGTTCAAACCAGCTCAAAATTGGGACCAGCTTTGCTCAACGACTTTGCAAACTTGAGCAAAAAGCTTTGGGCAAAGCTCAGCTGAACACTGAGCTTGCAACGAGCCAAGGGAGCTGGGGGTTTTTGTGCTGAATGTTTCCCAGAGATGTTCCTTCCCCAAGGAGATGCCCGCAGCTGCTTTGTGCCCGGTGGAGGGCGGACAGCGTGGGCAGGGATGCCCTCCCCCACCCAGAGGAGAGGGGAAGGAGCTCAGGTGGGCACGGGAGGGGGTTGATGAGCAAAGGGCAGAGCAGGTGCCTCTCGTTTTGCCTTGATGGGACCATGAGCACCTGCGCCTGCCTTTCCCACCCTGCCTGCTCTTATAAACAGCCCCAGCACAGCCCAGCTCATTCCCTGGCATTTGGGGGGCTGAGAAGCCCCGATGTTGACCTTCCACGTAACCCCTCAGCCGTGGTGATGGTGGCAGCGAGTGCCCTGCTGCTGCTGCTCCAGGGAGAGTCCTCTGGGAAGCCGCAGGATAACGGGACCGGTGGGTGGCTGCAGAGAAGCGTCTGGCTGTGCAGGTGAGCTGGATGCGCGGAGCTGGGCGAGGGCTTGTGGCAAAGGGCGTGGAGCTTGTGTCCAGGCTGGGAGCTCATGGAAAGCCCAGCCTCTGCTACGTGTGTTGTGTCCCAGTGCGAGTGGGCTGGGGGGGGGGTCTCCCCACTTCTGGGTCGGTTGCTGTGTTAGTTACCCTGAAAAGATGTTGGTCTGATGGCGGTTTTAAGTGTGGAGTGTAAAAAGCCCTTGAGGGGCACTCGCTTGTGATGGTGTAAGCGAAATGTGGCTGCTCGATGCTCCTCCCTGGCTTTTGTGATGCTGAGGAGGTGAGAGCTTTCCTCAGCAGCCCGTGTTGTCTGCTGCTGTCCTGGGAGCTAAAGAGGGCTGCGCTGCCGGTCTGAACGGTGAGAATAAGGCCCCTGCAAGCAAATGGTGTCTCTGCAGCCCTGTCCTGCTGTTCGGCTCCAGAGCAGCTCTTGAGAGGCTGTAAATAACGCTGGGGAGATGCTGTGGGATGGTGTTGTAAGAGCAACTGCGAGTGAGATCACCCTGTGATATTAGGAGTGAAAACAGCTCTTAACTCTTTGGTGAGCAGCAGAGGGAAGAGTTGTGTAAAACACACGTGAGCTGTCCGGGGGTGAGATGGCCCTGCCCTTGGCAGGCTCACTGGGCTGGGGTTTTTTTGCTGTTTAATGGCTGAGTGTCTTTAAGACACAAATACTCAGCTGATCCTTCTTTCTTTTTGGCCGACTGTGTCTCCTGGAGTTGAGCATCCTCTTGTGATGTGGAAATGATGAGTGACTGCTGGTGATCAAAGGCTATGGGCTTGATAGACATCGTTCAGCTCCCTGTTTGATACCCAGATGGCATTTCGGATCAGCCCTCACATCCAAATGTATCTCTCAGAGCAGTCATTTACTAGATGAATTCTCTTCAGGCAAGCAGTTAAAGGGGAGCCCTTCCTTCCTCTGCTCCTGCTGCTGCCAAACTTGCCATGGCAAGTGCTTGGGTTTCCGTGAGTAACTGCAGGCACCCCCAGGGCCCCCCGGGATGTGCTTCAGATGTGCAAATTTGGCTCTAGCAGGAGTGGGGGGTTAGGATGAGGTTACTGGGAAAACTGTTAGTCCTGTGTCGTAGTGTGGACAGAGGGAAATCAAACCTCCTTTTGCCTTTAGTCAGGGAAAAAAAAAGGCAAATCAGTGTTTGTCCCCGTGTCCTGGAGGAAGCTACTCCCAAGGAAGCATTCTGTGTGCAAATCCGTATTAAAAAGGGAATTATAGGTGATTTGTTTTGGTGCCCTCTGAGAGGGGATCCATCTGTAGCAGCAGCATCCAGCTTCATTATGTATTTGTACCTGTCCATCAGCAGTGATTGTTCTAAACTGTGTCATCCAGGTAGGTCTGTGTCCTCAAAATGACAGTGTGGGGTGTGCTTTGGAAAGCTGTGCCTTGAGTATTTATTTTTTTTTTTCCTGCCTGAGAACAGAAGGGTTTTCCTCTGTTCTCTCGAGGTGGGGGACAGAGCAGTGAGGCTGGAGACAAGCAGACACTGCTTGCTGCAGAAGTTTTGTGGTTATATGTCAGGCTGCTATTGTCCCACTGGTTAACCTTCCAAAGAGAGGGGGGAAAAATACTTGAGAGCCCTGCAAGCAGCAGTGAAAGGCTAGATTGGCTCCAAAATATTACAGGAATAGCAGAGACTTTGATCCCCCATCAGTCCACCCCCTTCTACTTTCTGTTGTTTAAGATTTACCAAACATTGCATCTCTTCACATAAAAATTCACCTTTGTGTTGCTACGTATCATCACTGAATGGTGATAATAACAATAAAACTGGTAGGAAATCTCCCTGTGGCAACAAGTAATTGACCCAGGAATTTTCACTACGAGGTATTACTATTATTATTATTTTTTTTTAATAACCACACAGCACTAGAGATGCTCATTCATTGGGGGATACACTGCTATTGTTCTCATCAGTCCCGATGCTTTGCCTTCACCCTTTGAGTTTTCTCAAAGGATTGAGATTATTTGGTTTCTTTGAAGAACAAAGGATAAAGAATTTTTTTAGATGACTGGCTATTTTGATCTGCCAGGTCTGCTCGCAGTGTGAGGGAACAAACATCACTAAATCATTAAGGGAAGAGGGAAGGGTATGCATAATGGAAAGGAGAAACACAAAAGCCACTGAGTCCAGTGGTTAGAGGAAGGCACTGGCAGCAGGTGCCTGGGTGGTGTTTTCAGCTCCACTGCTGCTCCAACATGAGCTCTGCTGCCTTGCTTCTCTGCACCTTGGTTTTTCACCTGGAATTTGGCAGGGTAACTCTTGCAGCCAAAAGGCTTTGTCAGGTTAAGTTCTGACTTTCAATTCCTTGTGCCTCTAGAGAAATACCAGCCATTAATGGCTCATTTAATCACCCCCAGTGCCTGCCTTCACACGTGGCCAGCAAGGTGTAAGAGGCCATGGGTCACTGTGCCTGGATGTGTTTAAAAGCCCTACAGATGTGGTACCTGGGGTAGGGGTTAGTGGTGGACTTGAAGGAGCAGAGTTAATGGTTGGACTCTGATCTTAAAGGTCTTTTCCAAACGAAACAGTTCTGTGATTCTGTGAGTGTGTCTGTGAAAAGCCTCCTGGGCTGCCCAACATCCCCATCCACAGCTGGGCACAGCACTAGTGCCAACCTCAGGTACCTGATGTGAGACTGGGGTGAGGGATGTCCATCTTGTCCATGCTGCTTCTCCTGAAATCTTGGAGAAATCTGCCCCTTCTTGGTAGGAGGGACTGAGGTTTTGCAGCATGAGGGTCCATTCATCAACTCTTCAGGTAACAGTCAAAGCATCTGATGTAGGATCCACCATCCCAGGCTCACCTGGAAGGGGATGTGAGGCTTGAGGGAGGACTGGCCAAAGCAAAAAGCCTCATTTGCCCCCTGGGCTGCAATGCTTTAGAACTTGCCTTGCTGTTTTCCAGCAAGCAGCTCGATAGAAAACTGAGATCCTTCTGAGCCTGTGTCACAGGATAACACACAAATGTACTTCCCATTCAAAATGTGCCTTTTCCATTTTGGGAGATAAGGAAATATCACATGTTCTGAGGAAATAGGATTAGCTTGTAATTAAGTAAAAATCCTTCTGTTTAGCATAACTTTTTTTTTTTTTAATTAGAGAGTGAATATTACCTGCTAATTATGGGGTGCACAATACACGTGGAAAAATGTCCAATTTCTGAGTGTCTATTTTTATTCTATTGGGAAAAAAATAAATGTTCATTTAGTCATTCACCCAGATGCAGAAGTAAGACATCTTTTAGACTTCCAGCTACACAAATAGCATCCTGGTGAGCTGAGTCCATGGCTGCTCCTGCCAGCTGGAATACAGCAGCTGATGCTGTAGCTGGCTTAAAAGTGTGATGCTCAGCTCCTGGTGGTGCTGGTTCACCCTGAGTGTGAGCACACACCACAGGGCTGTCCTTGTGTTGAGCAAGGCTGTTGTGGAGCTGGATGCTATAAACCATGGAGGACTGAAAAGTCCTGAACTTTGGAGAAGTTTTGGTCTGGATCCAAGCTCTGCAGCTGGATCCTTGGCCAGGGCCTGGAGACCTCCTTGACTTATCCTGGTTTTGTGGGGAAAAACCTAGTGTAGGTTTGACAATTTAGACTTGTACAAGTGAGCTTGAGCTATGTTGTGGTTGAACTTTGCTCTTTCTTAATGGGTCTGGGGAAATGGGTTGCTTGAAGCTGGTGGAGGGTGTGAGTGAACTTATTCTCCTCAAATTTGGATCCCTTTATTACCCAGCAGTTTTAGATTTAGCCCCTGAATTCTGCAAACATTTAAGCACATGTTTTGCTTGACACACTTAACAGGAGTGCTCAGATGCAGTTAAACACATGTAGCAGTTTTCACAGGATCCAAGAGTCTGCCACAAATATTTCAGGTTCAGCTTCCATTGCACGTTGCTTGAATCGGAGCTGCTCTTGGTTCAGAAACTGCCTCATTAGTCCCTTTGATGCACTAATCCCCTTGCTGCCCTTTGGACAGATGGACCTGAGCATGTCCCTAATCTTCAGTGGGCATTTTTTTCCAGTGACTTCACGTTCCATATGTGTCCTTGGGATGAATGAAGGCTCCTGACACACGAGGTGGTGGCTGTGGTGGTCACAGGGTTAACCAGAACAAACTCCCGAGAAGTGCCACGTGAGAGAAATTTCCCAATTTTTTAGCTGTCTGTCAATAGAAAATTACTAGTTTTGCTGTTCTGCATCTCCACATACTGACCACGGGTGTTGAGTAGCATGGTAATGGGGCAAAGAAGGTGATGGCTGAAGAAAGGTGATGCCAGATGACAAAGGCTAGGTGGCTTTTCAGGAGCATGGAGTATTTCCTGCATTTCAGCAGTGCTGTTTTGCTTGCAGCATCTGAGCAGATTGGCTTCAAGTCTGCCCTCACTCATGAGGGTGCAGACTGCAGGGTATTGCCCCTGGGCTGGGAGGAAGAGGGAGAGCCCCTCTGGTCCCTGCTGCAGAAGATGGTGCTGGGCTGCCTGGGCTGTGCCAACAACCTCCCTGTGCTTGCTTTCCTGGGCGTAGAAAGGAAATACTAAAACCTACCTTGCAGAAAAGTGAGGCTTCCTCAATTAACAAACGTGCTCACAGGCTCGCCAGATGAAAGAAATGCAAAATACCTTGATAGCTTCTTTTATGATCATTAATAATAGTCTAACTTACCTGAAAGGCACAGCGCGTGTCCCCAGCGAGTTTTGATCTCTTGTCACGCCTGGCTATGTGGGATGGGGAAGGCTCTGGCTCTTTGGGGAGTTGTTAGATGAGAAAACAGGCAGCAGCTATTTCTCCACCCCCTGCTTCGCTCTATTCCCAACACTGCTTCGCTCCCAAGGATCAATATCTGAACTGAGAAATTATATGATTAAGCTGCATATTGTAATCATACATCAAGCAGAGTCCACTTCCCCCCCCCCCCCCCCCCCGGCACGCATTACCATGCCCTGGTGGAGTGGTGGTTCTTTTGAAAAGATTAAGAGCATCAGCCATGCAAAATATGTGGGGTAGAGGAGTGGGACAGTCCTTCTGCTGAGCTCCTCTGATGACTTTGTGTGGATTGCTCCTTCCCAATTTGCATTACAGAAAAACAATCTTTTATTTATTTAAGTTGGAAATCCCTTTGCATCTGAACTTCAAGTGTGCAGCAAACACACTTTGATCATTTTAATGCAGAAGTCACTGATTTACAATAAATATTGTGTTTGCTTTTCATACTTCTTTTTGTTCTTTGAGGAGACGGGAGCAAAGGAAGGGAAAGAATTTTGACCTCGTTAGAACTGCCTGGTGAAAGAAGTGTGCAGGGTGAGGAAGATGCTGGGCTTCAGATTGTCCCACACAAATTAGAAATTACAGCCTTGATTGGTTGCTAATTCCTAGCCTGGTGTATTCAGATTGGGAAGAGAAGTGACTCTATTCCCAGAGCTTTTGGGTGTGGTTTTGGGGGAGTCTGTTTGCTGTAAAGCACCAGGAGGGTGAGAAAAGCCTCTCCCCAGTGTGAGCACTGGGGGCTGGGAGAGCTGCTGGGCTCCTGCCTAGGAGGCTGGTTCAGATTGTCACCCAAATGTGGGTTTTATGAACTCACTGGCTGCTAAACCCTTCTCCCCAGAGCCAGGGTGACAGATCTGTTGGGGACCCCTGTGCTTGTTGGGTGGGTGATGCTCTCCTTTTCCCTGCTATTTCCTCATGGTGTTAATTGCTTGTATTTGTGCTGTGTGCCAGGCTCTGAACTGGCACTGCCAAGCTGGGGTAGGGATTGGAGCTAAACCCAAAAGGGGCAGTGAAATGTTAAACAGCAGCTTCTCTGGAACGTTAGACACTGTCCCATCCTCAGGGTAGAAATGGCTTCTAGTGACTGGTTTTGGTGGTGGTTGGGGTGAGAAACTGGAGCTGGGGCTGGGGTGCTCAGCAGCTGATCCACTGTGATCTCTTAGAGCTGGTTCTTGGGGCCAGGGGTTCTGTTGGAGCTTCGTGGTGGGTGCTGCTCCTGCACAAGGAGGCTGAACCTGCTGACAGCACAGCCTGAGGAGGCTTTCATCTGGATTTTCAGAACCCCTTTTGGGGTTAGAAATAGACACAAAGTGGAGACTTAATATCAAAACACAAACAACAAACCAACCCAAACCAAAACACACATTAAAAAACCCCAAAACAAACCCAAGCAACAAAGAACCTCGACAAAACAAACAAACAAAAAAAAAACCCACTCCCCTCAAACCCCCAAACCTATTCAGCCCACCTCAAACAAATGCAGCTTTCTTCTGGAGTAATCCAGTGTAAAGGGAAGGGCTCAGCTCCCTTTATGCACCTGCTGCACTGACACTGATCTGAGCTGACTTGGGGCTTTGTGGCCATCCTGATGCCAGGAGCAGCAGGTCCAGCTTACAGGTGTGAATTCCAGCTCTGTCTCCTTTTAAAGGGGGTTTTTGTGCTGGGCAGGCCTGGACAGAAAGCAGTTAAACAAAAAGAGCAGTTTGCTTTGCCTGGAGTGTCTCCTGCCTTCCCTTTTCTCTCCTTTACTGCTCTTTTTGTTTCCTCTTTTTGTTCCATCGTGGGCTCTTTTTGCTTCATTCAATACTTTTTCTTCCTTTTTCATCCTGGAGCAAGCCTATGAAATTATATTCCTGTTTCATGTTCCCAAAGAAAAGGCCATGAGGAAAGGCAAATTGCTAGAGCTTTACTCAGTTGTAACTGGAACCAGCAAGGGCAATGGGTGTACTGGTTGCATCAGGTAGATTGGAGGTTATTAAAGGGTTGGTTTGTACTCAGCTCCCAGCTTCTTAAGCTGTTGTGTGTATTAAGTTTGCAGTCCTGAGCATCTGGAGCAGATGTGGTGGAGGAGAAGGGTGGGTTTACTTCCTACAGGGAGTAAAAAAAACCTTCAAGGGATCTTTTGAGTTTTCCTGCATCAAGCTGGCTGAGCTCAAAATCCAGCCCATCATCTTCCCATTTGCTCCAGGATAATTTCTTATTATACAGGATTGTAAGCAGAAGAGTTTAGGCTAAAAGTGATCCACCCTCAATTACAGGCTGCTGTGTTACTTCAGATACAAAGAGACCAGAGACACATCCCTTTATCCTGAGCATCTTAGACAAACAAAGCAGGAAGGTTAGTGGCACTGTCAACACATTGAAATCACCCTCTTTGGGAAACCCTGCTCACTCATTATGGTCAAACCCAGCTGGATGGAGCCAGAGCCATGTTTGCTGTGTTTTTGTCTGCTGGGAAAATGCCTGTTGGAGGGCACGTGAGCACACACAAGTCACCCTGTCATCTTGTGCAGAGGCTTTTCCTGGTAAAGAAATCCTGGGCTGGTTGGCAGTTCTCCTGCTCCATCTGATGTTCCTCAAGGTGTGACTCTCCTGGTTTATGCCAAAGATGAAGCTTTGCACAAAATTGTTCTCAGTAGTGCTGCTCACAGGGTGATTTTTTCCAGTGGAGGCAAATCTGGGGAGGGATAAAACCACCGAGATCATTTGTGACCCTATTTTTGAACCCAAATACACCCCCTCCATCAACCTCAGTGTGTAAAACAGACCAAGAAGGGTGTTCTGGGGACATGTTCCCAGCCTTTTCCCACTGCTTCCCATCTCCTTGGAGAGATGAGTGGTGGACTCATGCACTCATGGGTCCTGTCCAGAGTAAAGCTAACCCTGCCAGCCATTCTGCTGGCTGGGACCCTGCAGGTGGTCCCAGAGCATGGGGGCTGTGCAGGACACCTCACTCCTAGCCAGTAAACCTGCCTTGGGGAGCTGAAGCACCAGAGAGGTAGTGGGGAAAATCAAATCAGTCAGGTCCCACCAACTGATGGCAAAGCCATCACCCCTGGATACTGTTTTTTTGACATCCTGACCTCATTCCCCTGCTGGGAAGTGGTGGGTGTTGCACAGGGGACAGGTTTCCTCACAGGTCCCCCTTTATCCTCATTTTATCTGCCAGCTGGGAAGATGTGAAGTTTCACATCATCCCAGGATAGAAATCTGAGTCCCAAGGAGAATCCTGCCCTTGGTGGTGTCAGACTGGGAGGGTGCCAGGTGGAGATGGGCACCAGGTCCCTGGCACACCCCAGAGACTCCAGCAGAGCACTGGGAAGCTCATGGAGGACGGGGTTCCATCACTCCCCCGTGTTTCTGTGTGTGGGAAACAAAGCCCCAGGTCCTCTCCTTTCTCCCCAACACTAGCTGGGATGTTTAAAAATGAACACTAGTTTCCACTTAAGTCTCATTTCCTGCCAATTTAATGGGATTTGCTTGTGCAATTCCCTTCACACACCATTTGCAGTGAGCAAGCTTTGCTGGGAAAACTCTCCAGATCTTGGTGGTGTTACCGTGGGTCTGAATTCCACTCTCCCTGTGAGTGGGTTTAGCAAGGCTGTTTCCACAGACAGCAGCAGCACTGCCTGAGAATATTCCATCAAAGCCTACCCAACATTTTCCAGTTATTTTCCAGTGACTGAGTTTAGGTTTCCCGTTGAGAATAAAACAGTGGGTAAAAGGAAGTGATTAGCAGCTTACAACTCTATCTCCTTCCTTCGGAGTGAAGCTCTTTGCTTTATTTTGAGCCTTGGAAGATGAGCTGTACAGTATATTGTTTGCAAAGATGGCCTCTGTTTTGGAAAATCTCCATATATTTTGTTTCTCTGTTATCTGCCTGGCTGTAATTAGAAAATGATGTGCCTGCTACATGACCTCCTCATAAAGAACATACTCAAAGTGAGACAATAACATTCAATTCCCTTTCTAAACCATCAAAAAGAAAATGGTTTTCAAGGCATTTCTTCCTCCTTCCCAATTCCCTCCCTTCAGCCACTTGGGTGGTCTCATTTGACAACTTTGACAATAGAGGACTTTTTTTTTTTTTTTCATGGACAAACATGCAAGTGCAGGAGAAAATCTGGAACTGGAAAACAAATGCTTCCCCTGCTGCCTTCCCTAAGAAAAACCTCAAAGAAGCTGAATATCAGCAGCTCCTTCCATGGCTCTTGGCAAAAGCAAAGCAAGTGGGAGACCTCAAAGTGAAGGGGAATCAGTTCAAACCCCCTTTTTCTTGTATTTTTCTTCCTCTCCCCCCATCTTCTTGCAATACTGCTACAAAACCTCAGCCTGTGCCCATAGGAGGAAAGAGTGGCCAGGTTTGAGGAAAGCTGGGGAGAGTGGTGAGGACTTTGTACTGCTACAGGATGCCCAGGTTGGGGTCAGGTCACCTGCACACAAGGCAGAAGGAGATCAGTGTGCAGTGGGACCTTGGCTTGTCTTTGCCCCAGAAAAAGGTGAAATGCACTGAGGTGGCCACTGGCAGGATGACCAGAGTGCACCTTTGTTGGCAAAAATCACATTGTGGGGGTGAGCTGCACCACTGCTTGTCTAAATATTTCTCAGTGGGAATAAGGAAGGGGCAGTTTTGGAGATGATACTGAAATTCAGCAGGAGGAGGTAGCAAGATTTGTGTGAGGGGCTTGTTAGAGCAGTGCTGGGAATGTGAGAAAACATTTTGCATCTATTAAGGATGGAGAAGATGAGGTGAGGTGCACTGAGGCACCAAGAGTCAAGGAAAAATAGGATGCTTATGTAGAATAAAATAAAATAAAATAAATTAAAATAAAAAAAAATAAAATAACAAAATAAAATAAAATAAAATGGCTCCCCCAATGGAAAAGACACTGAGGTACAGTGAGATTCCTCTAGCTGGCAGGAGAGCAAACTGGGTATCACTTCTGAACACTGCCCTGGGAGAAAGGTGTCCCTGTAATTAGCCACCAGCATCACCTCTTAGAAAAAGCCTTTAAAAGAAAAATAGTCAGAATTTCCCAGTGTTTACCAGTGCTACTTTAGTAGCCTCCATAGGGTCAGAGCCCTGAGGACAACTAGTATACCACGGGCTCACTTTTTTGTTGATCAGCAAAAATGATCACAAGCATGATTATCACTTCCATTGCTGCCTTTTCAATCATGTCACCAACATAAAGAGGCTTTAATAGAAATGAGAATTTACATTCATATCAACAAGCATCAAAACCAGAATGTCTTTGCAGCCTCCATCTCTCCTTTCTGCCATGACCCTGCCAGGCCATGATGCATGCAGAGGACATAATTTCTCCCCCCACAGGCTGGCATTCTCTTGGATGTGGGTGTGCAAGGAGTGTTTAACTCCTTACTTTTTTTCCTGATCTCTTTGTTAACCAGCTTGTGTGTGTTTTGCAGAAGAGGCCCCACAGCAGAATCCAGGCAGAGCAGGTCTTACAAGACCAGCTCTGTGCCTTGGGAATTTTCCCCATTGCAATGCCAAGAGGGCACAGGTGCAAAGCAAGTGAGGAGGGGGAAACATCAGAGCTGATGACAGTTCAGTGGCTCCAGGAAGCTCCCTCCAAATGTGTCTGTGCACCCAGTGCATGTTGGAGTGGTGGCTGTGAACTAGGCTTTGCAAGGGCGAGCAGCAGTGTTGCCCTAAAAACCTGTCAAATACTAAGAACAAACAAATCCTGCAGCTATAAAACACATGAAGCACTTTTCCACTTGGATTCTGGAGACAGGGAGCTGTGCTGAGCTGCACCCTGGGAGAGGCAGAGCTGTCTCTTGAAAGCCTGGAGAAGGGGTGTGTGCATTTTGGATGAAACCTGCATGGCAGGAGAAGTCTGCAGCCCCCATGCCAGCCTCAAGCTGCAGAGCAGTGTTTGTCCTGGGGGTGCTGGGCAGCCCCCACCACCCTGGCTCACAGGGGAGAGATGCTGCACTCTGGCAGGCATGGTACTGAGTGCAGGGCTCAATATGCTGCTGTGAATGCAGTAGAATGTTTCTTAGCCTACATCTAGTCATTCCTAAACTGATTTTTCTGTGTTTTCCCTGCAAATGCTGCTGCCATGGTCCTGTTTGCAGGAACCACTCAGTAATTGGATCATTTGGAGCAAGGTCTGGAGGAGAATCACATCCAGCTACAGACACTCAGCTCCTGGGACTGAGTCACTCAGTGGGAACGTGTCCCTGGACTGAAGTGTCCAGTCACTGCTGTGACATGAATTTCAAATACAAGATACTATTTATGTCAACTGACTAACTGTAGTTAGTCAGACCTTGGCAGCTGGGCAAACAGATCAAATACCATTATAAAAACCTGGATATTAAAAAAAAAACCCCAAACAACAACAAAAACGGCCAGGTTCTTTTACAGCTTTGTGTTCTATGTGTCTGTCCATCTGAGCTTACAAGCCTTTGACACAGAAATGACATCAGGGCCACTGTGAATACTGAAAGCCAAAGCTGGCATCAGCATTTCCATTTGGGTTAGTCCTTTGTGCTGTCTCTGGCACGTTGGCTTCACTGCAAATGAGGTTTGAGATCTCCATCTGGAACTGGGGGATGAAAACTTTGTCCGAGAAAGGAAACCTAGTCCCAGAAGCAACTTCAGAGCTCTTGGAGCCTCCTGTGAACATGGGAAAGCAGCTCTGAACCTCTTGGCTTTTTATATCTCATAAAATACAAATTTGAGCAGCATTTTCATGTCACCAAGTCATTTTACTGCATCCGGCTGCTCAAAGCATCATTTCTTTTTCCAACTTTTTTTCCCCCTTATTGGTTCTAAAGCAATGGGATGGAGTCTGCCAACTGGGCATCAAATGTGCCTTGAAACTGTGAACTCAACACACGAGAGGGGAGGTACAACACATCGGGGAGCTGGATGAGGAGTGGAACACAACAAGATTTTCCCCCTGGGCTCTGTGTGTCCCTGGTTGGTGAAATGTGCCAGGTGCTCAGGCAGAAGCTGGGCATTTGCAAGATCACATGTTGGCTGTAAAATGCTGTGAGCTAAAGGAAGGGGCAGACAATGGAGCCTTCCCCCAGCAGCCCCTGTGCCAGTGCTGATGGCATGGACTAGTTTAGGCAGTCTGCTGCAGAGGTGCAAAACCACTGGGGTCCCTCTGTTATGGCCAGAATTAGCTCCATATAAATGGTGCTGGTGGTAATGGGGCAGCTGTTTGATTTCTCCAGCTGCTGCTGAAGTTCTGTACCCAGGGGTAGGGGAAAGCTCCTGGATGCCAAGGGGGTTCCAAGGTGAAGGCACCATCTCCCTCTCAGCCTACTTGAGACATTAAATGACAATTTGATTTCTGTGGAGGAATATAACCTGGCCTATATCTGTGACAGATCTAAAAATAGCTTTCCTCTCAGTCATTTTTCAAGACATTTTTTTTTTCCCCTGTAAAAGGTGAGCTCCTGGTGCTGCTCCTGGATAAAAAGCACTGCACAGAGGTGCACTTGGTGGAGACCACACAGCCCTGTTTGCTTAGGGTTCTGTCATTATTTCTACAGCCTTCTGCAGAAGGAAAACTAAGGGGTGTTTTTATTTACAGACTTTGAGTGACAGATCAAATGACCAGATTTTAGTGTGATTTAGGAAAATTAGTTAATTTGGCTAGAGAAATCGAGGATCCCCATGGAGTTTGCAGGGTAAAACTTGCTTCAGATGGTTCATAAACAAAGGGATGTGTTGCTAGGATTGCTAAGTTCAATGGATTTTGCTTTTGCAACCCACTGTTGCAGCTTTTTTTTCCCCTTTCTGTCTGGGAGATATTTAGTTGCCTCTCAGTTTTATGTTTTCCTTCTGTTTTTTCTTTTTTATCCCCCCCCCCCTTTTTTTTTTCTTTTAAACTTTTATTGTTTTCAACAGTCTGAACAGCAGGATTTGCATTTGCAGTTTGTTTCAGGGATTGGGGAAAAAAAAAAAATAATAAAAAAAGATGATGAATAGCAAAAATACCAAGTGAATATTAGCAAGTGATGTGTGTTGGGGGGCCTGGCCCAAAGGAAAGCATCTCTGCAGGCAGCTGGACCAGGCACGTGCTTCTGCATGTGGGAGGGAGATGGGCAAGGGAAGGGGCATGGAGCTTGAGCAGTGTGCCCGGCGTGCTTCTGAGCCACAATATTCTCTTTCACAGTTGCCCTTAGGCACGGTTAAGCTTCTATATCAGGATGTCTTGGCCCGTCTCCCAGTGCCATGATGTTCCTCAGTGACTCTCTGTGTTTGTTCTTCGTCTGACATTGCACAACAGTTCAGGATTCCTTGGTCTTGCCTTGTTTGGATTCTTTCATGAATTGCATCCATGTGTCCGAGGCGCTGAACCCTTTCACAGGATTGGGCAATATTTGCATTGAGATCAACAGTTCTTTCCTAAATGAGTGTGAGTCGTTGTTCCTTCCAGCCCCAGAAGTGCTGATGTGAAGCACAGGACTTTAGATCCAGGCACAAGGCTGCAAGTCTGGGCTACAGGATAGTATTTGTTCCTTGTATTTATCCTTGGAAGCAGCTGTTTTTCCCTTTTGGGCAGGATATTGGCTACGCCTGAAAGCCATTTAGAAATTGCAAGCAGCTCAGGATTCAGTAGCCTACCTGTTAAGTGGGGTTTCTTGCTAAAGCACATTACTGTGAAGAGCTCTGCACTTGCAGTCAATTCAAGGTTAAAGGCAGTGGATTTAGCACCTCAATCTGGGCTGGAGCTGGGCACATAATGAACAGCTCCTGTTGTTGTGGCTGATGTGGTGGCTGCCTCTGGGCAGTACAGAGCTAACAGCCCTGCTTGTGCAGTCAGAGGAGGAGGGATGGATAAAGCTGCACCAGGGAGGCTCTTTCTATCCTTTGTTTAGTAATTCACTAACTTTCTCCAACTGGAATTATCACTGAAACCTCATTCCATCCAAGATCTGATTTCATAACTCTCCCTAGAGGTGGTACCTCAAGAGGTTAGGAATGGAGGCCATTGTCAGCTGGGACAGAGCTGTCGTCTACGTGCTTGTGCTGCACACAAGTGTATGAGAGCGATCCCCAGCGTGTCAGAAGAGCTCTGGGTTTTCACATGGCTTTCTTCAAGAATGCTGCTTTTATTCTCCTCCAGTTCTCATGCTTTCTCCTGCTGTATGTCTGATTTATCAGAGTGCCTTGACATGTGCTGCTTTCCCCCCTTTNACCCCCCTTTTTTTTTTCTTTTAAACTTTTATTGTTTTCAACAGTCTGAACAGCAGGATTTGCATTTGCAGTTTGTTTCAGGGATTGGGGAAAAAAAAAAAATAATAAAAAAAGATGATGAATAGCAAAAATACCAAGTGAATATTAGCAAGTGATGTGTGTTGGGGGGCCTGGCCCAAAGGAAAGCATCTCTGCAGGCAGCTGGACCAGGCACGTGCTTCTGCATGTGGGAGGGAGATGGGCAAGGGAAGGGGCATGGAGCTTGAGCAGTGTGCCCGGCGTGCTTCTGAGCCACAATATTCTCTTTCACAGTTGCCCTTAGGCACGGTTAAGCTTCTATATCAGGATGTCTTGGCCCGTCTCCCAGTGCCATGATGTTCCTCAGTGACTCTCTGTGTTTGTTCTTCGTCTGACATTGCACAACAGTTCAGGATTCCTTGGTCTTGCCTTGTTTGGATTCTTTCATGAATTGCATCCATGTGTCCGAGGCGCTGAACCCTTTCACAGGATTGGGCAATATTTGCATTGAGATCAACAGTTCTTTCCTAAATGAGTGTGAGTCGTTGTTCCTTCCAGCCCCAGAAGTGCTGATGTGAAGCACAGGACTTTAGATCCAGGCACAAGGCTGCAAGTCTGGGCTACAGGATAGTATTTGTTCCTTGTATTTATCCTTGGAAGCAGCTGTTTTTCCCTTTTGGGCAGGATATTGGCTACGCCTGAAAGCCATTTAGAAATTGCAAGCAGCTCAGGATTCAGTAGCCTACCTGTTAAGTGGGGTTTCTTGCTAAAGCACATTACTGTGAAGAGCTCTGCACTTGCAGTCAATTCAAGGTTAAAGGCAGTGGATTTAGCACCTCAATCTGGGCTGGAGCTGGGCACATAATGAACAGCTCCTGTTGTTGTGGCTGATGTGGTGGCTGCCTCTGGGCAGTACAGAGCTAACAGCCCTGCTTGTGCAGTCAGAGGAGGAGGGATGGATAAAGCTGCACCAGGGAGGCTCTTTCTATCCTTTGTTTAGTAATTCACTAACTTTCTCCAACTGGAATTATCACTGAAACCTCATTCCATCCAAGATCTGATTTCATAACTCTCCCTAGAGGTGGTACCTCAAGAGGTTAGGAATGGAGGCCATTGTCAGCTGGGACAGAGCTGTCGTCTACGTGCTTGTGCTGCACACAAGTGTATGAGAGCGATCCCCAGCGTGTCAGAAGAGCTCTGGGTTTTCACATGGCTTTCTTCAAGAATGCTGCTTTTATTCTCCTCCAGTTCTCATGCTTTCTCCTGCTGTATGTCTGATTTATCAGAGTGCCTTGACATGTGCTGCTTTCCCCCCTTTCTGAGCAAGAAAGCAAATCGCTACCGTTCCATGGGAATTGAAAGATAAAGAGTGAGGTCCTTGTGTGTGCTGTGCACTGAGATGATGACTGCCAGGGCTGGTAGTGATTGCTCTCTGCTTGCCCAGGCATGACTTGGATTTCTTAGCAATTCCTTCAGTGTTCACTAATAGCAGAGTCTGCAGCTTCGCTCTCTCTGGAATCGCCCTAAAAACAGGCGGTGTTGTCACCGAGCTGCTGGTGTGATGGCAGGATCAGGCCCTTTGGTAGTGTTTAACAGTGGCTTTTGGAGTGGATTTCCAGCTGTGGTGTTTGATTTGCTTACCCTTGGGGCTCTCCTCACAGAAGTTGCTCAAAACTTGCTGAAAATGTCAGGTATTTGATATTTGTGTGACCAAAACCCAGGCTATTTAAAATCAGCAGTCATGTTGGACAATGATAGTGGTTAAATAAGTGATTAGCTGGTCTGTGAGAGTGGTGAGGTTTGAAGATGCCAGAATTTTAGGTGCTGTGTTGTTTGGCTGGGAGAACCACAGAGTTTGTCTGGCTTCAGGAGTCACCTTGAAATTATATTTTTTTAATATTCCTAATAACTGGCTCTTGTTTTTGCTCTTAACCAGGGAGGCACTCTCAGAGCTCACTAGCACTAATTGGAGAGGGGGTGGTGAGGGGAAAGGGAACAAAAGCCAAGAAGAGGGAGTGTAGAACCCAGAGACTAAGTCTAATACCATCAAACTCGGGTGGCAACACTCTCCTGAGCCACAGCAACATGCCTCTTGCTGTGGGAGAGCAGAGAAAAAAACAAAAAGGAGAGATAGGATAAGGCTGCTGAAGTCAACGTAGTTGGTGCAATGAACCCTGGGCTGTTTCACTGGAAGTTTCCTTCTGTGGGAAAAATCAACGACTGGAATGGGTCTCTCTCTTTTTTTTTTTTTTTTTTTTTTTTGCCACAGCAAACCTATACTTAAGTGTGATTAAAATGCTTTAGGCAAAGGAAATACCCTGTAGTTTAAGCCAAACATGGGGACATCCTTTCTCATTCTGCTTGATGTTATGGTGGTTTATGTGGCGTACTATGTCCTGAACCAGACCCAAGTCAATTAGGCACCATTTCAAAGTATTTTCTCATGCAGCCCAAGGTTTTGCTCGTGCCAAGGAAATCTGAAACTGGGGGAAATGATAGCAGGCCTGAATTCTGAGAGCAGCCAGGCCATCGGGTTAGCAGGCAGCAAGCTCTGCAGGATTCCCTGCTTCAAGGATCAAGCTGTCTTTTTCAAGTTGTGGGATTTAATGGCCTTTTTTTTTTTTCCCAGAGATCAAGTGTGGTATTGGTTTAATATCTGATACAAGCCCTATCAGCCAAGTATATCCTACCTTTGCTGAGGGACAAGGCGATCTAACTAGAGAATGATCAGATCCTCATAGTTCTTTCCTATCCGTAGACCAGGTGGGATTTCTGCCCCAGGGACACCATCTAAAACACGTTTGCACTCAGCCTTTGACTATTTGAAGCTTTCAGACAATCACAGTGTGGGAAAGGACAGTTCTTACAAATCTTTCGCCCTTTCAGTCCCGAAATATCATTCCTTGTGATGGAAGAGAGTAATAACATGAGAGCACCATCACAAGCCAGCCAGCAAAGGAAATAACAGGGTGACCTTATAAAATCAGTGCTGAAAAAACACCCAATTATAGGGTTAAATGCCACTGAAGCAATGATTCTCCTGGTTTATCTCGCTCATGCTACGCTGCATTTTAAACCCAGCCACTGGGGACATGTGAAATGGTGCTTAAACCATCAGTGGAAGGTTCCTCCATATAACAGACAGAGTTCCATGTATTCCAAAACAGCCCTGGAGTCTGGGCAGGCAAGGAGTGAGCTTAATGCCTGCCTTTGTAGTAGGAGATCTTTTGAAACTCTTATTTGATCGTTTCCCTAGATTAGGAGGATTCTGCAGTGCTTTGGAGAAATGTGGTTCCCCCTGCCCACCAACCTCCTCTCCCAAAGTGATAAGGCATCTGTAAACAGGCTCTGAAACTCTGTACAGAACCTCCTCTGTACGCTGCTTTGAAGCAGAGCTGCATGAAGACCTCTGTACCGGCTGAAAATATCTTGCAAACTGATAAAGAAGTGCAGGTACAGCTAAAATCCACTGTGTAATAAGGATTAGCAAACCTGAGGACGTTTGTTTGGATTGAAGATGGAGCTGAAATGCAGGAGGCTTGGATTCGACCAGAATTAAACCAAACTCGGATTTCTTCAGGTGCTGCCTGTGCCGCTCCTCCTTGCCACGCTCCATGTTTAAATGCTGGGAGGGAGCTCCTCGTTGGGAAAGGAGCAGTTTAATCTTCCCACTCGTGCAGATTCCTGTTAAATACGCTGCTTTCCAGTCCAATTCTTGACTTTCCCAAGCAGCCCTCATCTCTCTGCAGCTCCCTACCCGTGTGCTGCTCCGTATTGATCTCAGATATGTGGGCAATTGCTCCGCCGAGTACAGCCTGAAAGAGCCCCATTTGATCTGCTGATGATACTATAGGATATATTCTGACTAATTGTATCCATGGAAATCAAGTGCACTTTAACTAATGGAGGAAAAAAAAAAAAAAAGATAGCATGGTCAAAGCTTATTTGAAGAAATGACATGTTTTAAAACCTGACATGACTTAAAACAGAATCATATAAGTTCCTTTGCTAAAACACTTTCAGGATATATTAGGTATAACAATAGTTTTCTACATGAAAATGGCTTTGAAATCTTAAAAGAAAAGTATTTTAAAAGAAAAGAATTTTTTTTTTGCGGTGCATTAAATTGGACGTGAATATGACAGATTTCAAAGACTGTCAAAATAACGAATTTACATCATAAATGCACAGGCTCCCTTTTTAAAGGCCTCTTCAACAACTCAGGAAGGCGTTTAATGGTGAGCAAGTTCAAAGTGTCATGGACTCCCACTGGTATAAAAAGGAGGCAATACCCACTATACTCTCTGTGTTTCAGATAATGTATCTGTCTCTTTTCAAGTTAATAAACTGCACTCCTGTCAAATTGCAGATAAATGAAAGCGACCAAGACATTGTTTTCCCCACATATTGCTAAGAAAGATATCTCCCAATATTTCTAAACGACCAGTATGCTAAAAAGAACTTGAAATGAATCCACCCTGCAGTTATTTTACAGCATCAAAGACAATGAAATTTCCACAGAGGCACTTTCTGAAGTTTTAAATGCTTTATTTCTGATAGCTGCTCATTAAGAAGCTTCGAAAGCTTTTTATTGTTTCAAAGGCAGTCATCTAAATTTTTAATCATTCACTAGTGCTATATGGTCATGATGTTACTCTCTAGCTTTAAAAAACCTTTTTTATTTTCTAAACAGTAATGTCAACATAATGTTTCCCTGAATAATTGTTAGGTATGGCCTTACTCAAACAGCAACTGTGAGAAGAGAGAAAGAAAGAGGATTTTTCTTTTTCTTTTTTTTTTTTTTCCTCTCTGGCTCCCTTTTGCAAGGGAGAGAAATGAGACACTTCAGGAAATTAAAGCCCTGGACCAGCAGTTTATGGAACTGGCCACTGACTTTAAAGGCTGGGCTTCTGGGATGGTTTCAGCTCAGGGACTTTTTTTTTTATAGCAGGGGAAGTTTGTGGTGGTGGCTTTTTTTTTT